>PVIY010061272.1:0-11304 GCA_004026745.1 Myrmecophaga tridactyla | reverse complement strand
AGAAACTGACTATTGGTTTCTATGATTTTTCTCTGTTGTTTTTCTGTTTTCTTTGTTATTGATTTTATCTCTGATCAATATTTTTTCCTTTCTTATACTTACATTGGTTTTAATTTTCTTTTTCTAGCTTTGTAAGTTGAAAGCTGATGATATTGATCTGAATCCTGTCTTCTTTTCTATAAAGGCATTTGATTCTGTAAAAAAAAATCCCCCATGCAGGAGACACAGGTTCAATTGCCAGCCCATGCTCTTCCCAAAAAACAAACAAACAAAAATTCAATAAATGGTGCTGCAATAACGGGATACTTACATGGAAAAAGAATGAAATGTGACCCTGGGCATATAGCATACAAAAAAAAAACCCCAAAACAAATCCCTAAGTACTGCTTTAGCAGTATCCTGCCAGTTTTAGTATGTTGTGTTTTCACTTTCATTACATTCAGAAATACTTAATTTTCCTTTTGATTTCCTCTTTGACCTATACATTCTTTAAAATGGGTTATTATTTGATTTCCAAATATTTGGAGATTTTCTAGAGATCTTTTTGTTATTGATTTCTAACATCCTTCCGTTGTGCTCAGGAGAACATACTTTGTATAACTTGAATCTTAATTAGGTTTGCTGAGACTTGTATAGTACCTGGCTATATGGTCTACCTTGTGCAGTGTTTCTTGTGCACTTGAAGAGTGCTGTTTTAGGGTATGGAGTTCTTTAAGTATCAATTTGTTCAAATTGGTTGATTGTATCTTCTGTTACTTACTGAATTTCTGTCTCCTTGTTCTATCAATTATTGAGACAGGAGGATTAAAATCTCTGACTAGTTATGGATTTGTCTTGTAAATCTATTTTACTCCATGTATTTTGCAACTCTTTCGTTTAGTGCATGCACATTTAGGATTACTGTGTCTTCTTTCATTATGAAAGGATCTTTTTAAAATCTTTATTAGAGTCCATGCTCTGAAATGTACTTGTTCTAATATTAAAGTTGCCACTCCTGCTATTTTGATTAGTGTTAGCGTGGTATTATCTTCTCCCATCCTTCAACCTCTTGTGCCTAATTATATTTAAAGTGTGTTTCTCATAGGCATCATATAGTTGCATATTTTAATCCAATCTTTTAATTAAGGTATTTAGAACATTTACATTTAATGTGATTATTTATATGGTTATGTATCTGACTATCCTCTTTCTCAATGTTTTCTATTTGTCCCATCACTTCTTTGTTCCCTTTTTGTTTTTCTTCTGCCCTCTTTTAGATTGAGTATTTTCATTATTCAGTTTTAGCTCCTTTTTTGGCTTATTAACTGTTTCTCTATTGTATTAGTTTAGTTGCATTAGGGTTTTATTAACCCAATCTACATCTTTAAATTATCACAGTCTACTTACAAGAGATATTACACGACTTTGCATCTAGTATAAGAACTTTATAATAGTATGTTTCCATTTGTCCTAACCCTTGTGCTATCATTGACATACATTTTACTTTAAGTATAAGCCCAAATTTACATTATTATTTTTCTTCAAACAATGAGTTGTCTTTTTTTTTCTAGTAAATTGTCTTTTAAAGTAATTTAAATAGTAAGAAAAAAACTTACATACTTACCCATGTAGTTATCATTTCCTGTACTCTTCATTCCTTCATCATATTTTCATTTGATAATAGAGTTTATCTTTTGCCTGAAGGATGTACTTTAAAAATTTTTGTAATGCAGGTCTGTTGGTAATGAAATTGTTCAGCTTTTTTATGTCTGAAAAAAATGTTTATTTAACCTTTGTTTTTGAAAGCCTTTTCACTGGATTTAGAATTATAGGTTGACTTTTCTTTTCCTAGCAGTACTTAAAAAGATGTTATCTTACTTTACTGTCTTTTAGATTGCAATTCTTTAGATTGCATCCAGCAAGAAATCTGCTGTCATTCTTATGTTTGTTCCTCTATGCCTAATGTATTTGTCTTTGTCATAATATCTATACATAGTGTCTGTTTTCTCTGGTCACTTTTAAGATTTTCACATTGTCACTGGTTTTGAGATGATTATGATATGCCTTGGCATAGGTTTCTTCATGTTTCTTATGTTTGGAGGTCATTGATTTTCTTGGCTTTGTGTGTTTATAGGTTGTTTATTTTCTTTTTTATTAATTTTTCATTAAAAAATATATAACAATAAACAAACGCAAATATTCTTAATTTATGATCGTTCTGTTCTACATATATAATCAGTAATTCACATTATCATCACATAGTTGCATATTCATCATCATGATCATTTCTTGGAACATTTGCATTAATTCAGAAAAAGAAATAAAAAGACAACAGAAAAAAATTGATGTATACTGTACCCCCACCCCTCCCTTTCATTGATCACTAGCATTTCAGTCTAAATTTATTTTAACATTTATTCCCCCTATTATTTATTTTTATTCCATATGTTTTACTCATCTGTTGATAAGGTAGATAAAAGGAGCATCGGACACAAGGTTTTCACAATCACACAGTCACATTGTGAGATCTGTATCATTATACAGTCATCTTCAAGAAACATGGCTACTGGGACACAGCTCTACATTTTCAGGCAGTTCCCTCCAACCTCTCCATTACATCTTGACTAACAAGGTGATATCTATTTAATGCGTAAGAATAACCTCCGGGATAACCTCTCGACTCTGTTTGTAATCTCAGCCATTGACACTTTATTTTGTCTCATTTCACTCTTCCCCCTTTTGGTCGAGAAAGTTTTCTCAATCCCTTAATGCTGAGTCTCAGCTCATTCTAGGGGTTTTCTCAGTCCCGTGATGCTGAGTCCCAGCTCATTCCAGGATTTCTGTCCCACATTGCCAGGAAGGTCCATACCCAGGGAGTCCTGTCCCACATAGAGAGGGAGGGTGGTGAGTTTGCTTGTTGTGTTGACTGGAGAGAGAGGCCACATCTGAGCAACAAAAGAGGTTCTCTTGGGGGTGACTCTTAGGCCTAATTTTAAGTAGGCTTGACCTTTCCTTTGTGGAGTTAAGTTTCATATGAACAAACCCCAAGATTGGGGGCTCAGCCTATAGCATTGGTTTTCTGCACTGCTTGTGAGACTATCAAGAATTCAACTTGGGGAAGTTGAATTTTCCCACTTTCTCACCATTCCCGAAGGGGACTTTGCAAATACTTCTTTATTCACTGTTCAAATCACTCTGGGATTTATCAGGGCATCACTCTGGACAAACCAACAAAATCTCATGTCCTACTCAAGGTTCCATGTACTTATGGTCTTCAATTAAGCTGTCTACATAAGTTATATTAGGAAATGCACTAGTCAAAATAAAAATTTTGTACCAAATAAACATTTTTTGCTTTAGTCTCACACGTAAGTTGAAGTTTTAAAATACGAATTTCCATCTATTTTCAACACCCTGCATTATTGACATTCCTTTGTTCTTCTTCATGCAAAACATTTTTGAATTTGTACATTTAGTCACAATCATTATACACTCTAGGCATTCCTAGATTATACCATCTCAGTCTTTATCGTCTTTCTTTCTTTTTGATTTCATTTGTGCCCCCAGCCCTCTTCCCTCTATCATTCTCATATTCAGCTTCATTCGGTGTTTTAACCTAATTGTATTACAGTTAGGTAGTATTGTGCTATCCATTTCTGAGTTTTTACAATCAGTCCTGTTGCACAATCTGTATCGCTTCAGCTCCAATTACCCAATATCTTACCCTATTTCTATCTCCTGATGGTCTCTGTTACCAATGAAATTCTCCAGGTTTATTTACCAATGTCAGTTCATATCAGTGAGACCATACAGTATTTGTCCTTTTGTTTCTGGCTAATCTCACTCAGCATAATGTCCTTAAGGTCCATCCATGTTGTTACATACTTCATAACTTTATTCTGTCTTGTGGCTACATGAAATTCCATCGTATGTATGTACCACAGTTTGTTTAGTCACTCTTCTGTTGATGGACATTTTGGCTGTTTCCGTCTCTTTGCAATTGTAAATAATGCTGCTATAGACATTGGTGTGCAAATGTCCATTTGTGTCCTTGCCCTCATGTCCTCTGAGTAGATACCTAACAATGGTATTGCCGGGTCATATGGCAATTCTATATTTAGCTTCCTGAGGAACTGCCAAACTGCCTTCCACAGTGGTTGTACCATTTGACGTTCCACCAACAGTGTATAAGTGTGCCTCTTTCTCCACATTCTCTCCAGCACTTGTCATTTTCTTTTTTATTGATAATGGCCATTCTGGTGGGTGTGAGATGCCATCTCATTGTGGTTTTGATTTTCATTTCCCTAATAGCCAGGGAAGTTGAGCATCTTTTCATGTACCTTTTGGCCCTTTGTATTTCCTCTACTGAGAAATGTCTGTTCAAGTTTTTTGCCCCTTTTGTAATTGGATTGGCTGTCTTTTTGTTGTTGAGTTGAACAGTCTCTTTGTATATTCTGGATACTAGACCTTTATCTGATATATCATTTCCAAATATTGTCTCCCATTCTAGGCTGTCTTTTAACCTTCTTGATGAAGTTCTTTGATGCACAAAAGTGTTTAATTTTGAGGAATTCCCATTTATTTATTTCTTCAATGCTTGTGCTTGGATATAAGATCTAGGAAACCACCTCCTATTATAAGATTTATAAGCTATTTCCCTACATTTTCTTCTAAAAGTTTTATTTTTTAAAGTCTTAGACCTAATGTTTAGGTCTTTGATCCATTTTGAGTTAATTTTTGTATAGGGTGTGAGATATGGATCCTCTTTCATTCTTTTGCATATGGATATCCAATTCTCTAGGCATCATTTATTGAAAAGACTATTCTGTCCCAGGTGAGTTGGCTTGACTGGTTTATCAAAGATCAATTGTCCATAGATGAGAGGGTCTATATCTGAACACTCTATTCTATTCCATTGGTCAGTATATTTATCTTTATGCCAGTACCAGGCTGTTTTGACCATTGTAGCTTCATAATACGCCTTAAAGTCAGGTAACGTCATCCCTCTGACTTCATTTTTTTCTCTCAGGATACTTTTAGCTGTTCAGAACACCCTGCCCTTCCAGATAAATTTGGTTATTGGTTTTTCTATTTCTGAAAACTAAATTTTGGGGATTTTAATTGGTATTTCATTGAATCTGTAAATCAATTTAGGTAGAATTGACATCTTATCTATATTTAGTCTTCCAATCCATGAACATAGTATGCCCTTCCATCTATTTAGGTCTTCTGTGATTTCTTTTAACAATTTCTTGTAGTTTTCTTTGTATAGGTCTTTTGTCTCTTCAGTTAAATTTATTCCTAAATATTTTATTCTTTTGGTTGCAATTGTAAATGGAATTTGTTTCTTGAGTCCCCCTCAGATTGTTCATTACTAGTGTATAGAAACACTACAGATTTTTGAGTATTGATCCTGTAGCCTGCTACTTTGCTGTACTCATTTATTAGCTCTAGTAGTTTTGCTGTGGATTTTTCAGGGTTTTCGATGTATAGTATCATATCATCTGCAAACAGTGAGAGTTTTACTTCTTCCTTTCCAATTTTGATGCCTTGTATTTCTTTTTCTTGTCTAATTGCTCTGGTTAGAACTTCCAACACAATGTTGAATAACAGTGGTGATAGTGGACATCCTTGTCTTGTTCCTGATCTTAGGGGGAAAGTTTTCAGTTTTTCCCTATTGAAGATGATGTTAGCTGTGGGTTTTTCATGTATTCCCTTTATTATTTTGAGGAAGTTCCCTTCTATTCCTATCCTTTGAGGTGTTTTCAACAGGAAAGGATGTTGAATTTTGTCAAATGTGTTTTCTGCATCAATTGAGATGATCATGTGATTTTTCTGCTTTAATTTGTTGATATGGTATTCTAGTTTTCTAGCTGCCAGAATGTAATATACCAGAAACAGAATGGCTCTTAAAAAGGGGGATTTAATAAGTTGCTAGTTTGCAGTTGTAAGGCTGAGAAAATATCCCAATTAAAACAAATCTATAGAAATGTCCAATCAAAGGCATCCAGGGAAAGATATCTTGGTTCAGCAAGGCCGATGAAGTTTAGGGTTTCTCTCTCAAGTGAGAAGGCACATGGCGAACACAGTCACACTTTCTCATCTGGACATGGTGAACACAGTCAGGTTTCCTCTCTCATCTAGAAGGGCACATGGCGGATATGGCATCATCTGCTAGCTTCTTCTCCTGGCTTGCTGTTTCATGAACCTCCCCAGGAGACATTTTCTTTCTTCGTCTTCAAAGTTTGCTGGCTGATGGACTCTGCTTCTCATGTCTATGTTGTTCTGCTCTGCTCTCTCTGAATCTCCTTCATTCTCCAAAATGTGTCCTCTCTTACAGGACTCCAGAAACTTCTCAAGACCTACCCAAATGGGTAGAGACATGTCATCACCTAATCCAGCTTAATAACCACTCTTGATTAAATCACATCTCCGGGAAGATGATCTGCTTACAGTTTCAAACATACAGTATTGAATAGGGATTATTCTATCTTTATGAAATGGGATTTTGATTAAAATATGGCTTTTCTAGGGTACATACATCCTTTCAAACTAGCACATGTGGTGTATTACATTAATTGATTTTCTTATGTTGAACCATCCTTGCAAACCTGGGATGAGTCCTGCTTGGTCACGGTGTATAATTCTTTTAATGTGCTGCTGGATTCGATTTGCTAGAATTTTGGTGAGGATTTTTGCATCTATATTCATTAGAGAGATTGGTCTGTAGTTTTCTTTTTTTTGTAATATCTTTGTGTGGCTTTGGTATGTGGTGAGTTAGGTAGTTTTCCCCCCTTTTCAATTTTTTTGAAGAGTTTGAGCAGAATTAGTACTAATTCTTTCTGGAATGTTTGGTAGAATTCACATGTGAAGCCATCTGGTCCTGGAATTTTCTTTTTGGGGAGCTTCTTAATGACTGATTCAGTTTCTTTACTTGCGATTGGTTTGTTGAGGTCATCTGTTTCTTCTCCAGTAAATGTTGATTGTTCATGCCTTTCTAGAAAGTTGTCCATTTCATCTGCATTGTTGAATTTATTAGCATAAAGTTGTTCATAGTATCCTCTCATTACTTCCTTTATTTCTGTGGGGTCAGTGGTTATGTCTCCTCTTCCATTTCTGATTTTATTTATTTGCATCCTCTCTCTTCTTTTTGTCAGCCTTGCTAAGGGTCCATCAATCTTATTGATTTTCTCATAAAACCAACTTCTGATTTTGTTGATTTTCTCAATTGTTTTCATGTTCTCAATTTCATTTATTTCTGCTCTAATCTTTGTTATTTCTTTCCTTTTGCTTGCTTTGGGGTTAGTTTGCTGTTCTTTCTCCAGTTCTTCCAAGTGGACAGTTAATTCCTTGATTTTTGCCCTTTCTTCTTTTTTGATATAAGCATTTAGGGCAATAAATTTCTCTCTTAGCACTGCCTTTGCTGCGTCCCATAATTTTTGATATGTTGAGTTTTCATTTTCATTTGCCTCGAGATATTTACTGATTTCTCTTGTAATTTCTTCTTTGACCCACTGGTTGTTTAAGACTGTGTTGTTGAGCCTCCACATATTTGTGAATTTTCTGGCACTCTGCCTATTATTGATTTCCAACTTCATTCCTTTATGATCTAAGAAAGTGTTTTGTATGATTTCAATCTTTTAAAATTTTTTGAGACTTGCTTGACTTGCTTTGTGACCCAGCATGTGGTCTATCCTTGAGAATGATCCAAGAGCACTTGAGAAAATTTGTATCCTGCTGTTGTGGGGTGTAATGTTCTATAAATGTCTGTTAAGTCTAGCTCATTTATTGTATTATTCAAATTCTCTTTCTTTAGTGATCCTCTGTCTAGATGTTCTGTCCATTGATGAGAGTGTGGAATTTAAGTCTCCAGCTATTATGATAGATGTGTCTATTTCTCTTTTCTGTGTTTGCCTCATGTATTTTGGAGCATTCTGATTTGGTGCATAAATATTTATGATTTTATGTCTTCTTGTTGAATTGTTCCTTTTATTAATACATAGTGTCCTTCTTTGTCTCTTTTAACTGTTTTACATTTGAAGTCTAATTTGTTGGAGATTAGTATAGCTACTCCTGCTCTTTTCTGATTGTTATTTGCGTGAAATATCTTTTCCCAACCTTTCACTTTCAACCTACGTTTATCCTTGGGTCTACGATGTGTTTCCTGTAGACAGCATATAGATGGGTCCTGTTTTTTTAATCCATTTTGCCAGCCTATGTCTTTTGATTGGGGAGTTTAATCCATTAACATTTAGTGTTATTACTGTACGGGTAGTACTTTCTTCTACCATTTTTGCCTTTTGGATTTTATATGTCATATCTAATTTTTCTTCTTTTTTACCTTTACTGAGAGTCTTCATGTCTATATTCTTCTCCACACCTCTCCTATCTTTTCATATCTGCCGCTAGTGCTCCCTTTAGTATTTCTTGCAGAGCTGATCTCTTGGTCACAAATTCTCTCAGTTATTTTTTTTGCCAGAAAATGTTTTAATTTCTCCCTCATTTTTGAAGGACAATTTTGCTGGATATAGAATTCTTGGTTGGCAGTTTTTCTTTTTTCGTAATTTAAATATATCATCTCACTGTCTTCTCCCCTACATGGTTTCTGCTGAGAAATCTATACATTGTTTTTTTGGGCTTCCCTTGTAGGTGATGGATTGCTTTTCTCTTGCTGCTTTCAAGATTCTCTCTTTCTCTTTGACATCTGACATTCTGATTAGTAAATGTCTTGGAGTACGTCTATTTGGATCTGTTCTGTTCGGGGTATGCTGCACTTCTTGGATCTGTAATTTTAAGTCTTTCATAAGAATTGGAAAATTTTTAGTGATAATTTCCTCCATTACTTTTTCTCCTCCTTTTCCCTTCTTTTCTCCTTCTGGGACACCCACAACACGTATATTCGTGCGTTTCATGTTGTTATTCAATTCCCTGAGTCCCTGCTCATATTTTTCCATTCTTTCCTCTATATTTTCTTTTACTTGTCGGATTTCAGATATCCTGTCCTCCAGTTCACTAATCCTGTCTTCTGCTTCTTGAAATCTGACATTGTAGGTTTCCATTGTTATTTTTATCTCTTCTACTGTGCCTTACATTCCCATAAGTTCTGTGATTTGTTTTCTCAGACTTTCAGTTTCTTCTTTTTGTTCATTCCTTGCCTTCTTTATATCCTCCCTCAATTCATTGATTTGGTTTTTGATGAGGTTTTCCATGTTTGTTCGAACATTCTGAATTAATTGTTTCAACTCCTGTATCTCATTTGAATTGTTGGTTTGTTCCTTTGACTGGGCCATATCTTCAATTTTCCTGGTGTGATTTGTTATTTTTTCTGGCATCTAGGCATTTAATTACCTTAATTAGTTTATTCTGGAAATTGTTTTCACTTCTTTTACCTAGAATTTTCTTGCTGGATGACTTTGTTGTCTCTCTGTTCTTTGACATTCAGTTCAGCTTATTCTGGACCACTAGCTTAGGTTTTGTTTAACAGAGCAGAATTTTTCAGTTCTTGTTTTTCTTGTTTCTTGCCCTACCTCTACGGTGCCTCTTTCCCCCCAACCCTTAGGAGGGTCTACTTAGGTATTATAGGCCCCAGCCAGATTTTCCCAGACCAAACTGGCCTCCTGTCAGGAGGAAAGAGTCATCTGCATCAGTTTTCCCTAAGGGTGAGACCCAGCAGGTTGAAAGGCTTTCCTGTGAAGTCTCTGGACTCTGTGTTTTTCCTATCCTGCCCAGTATGTGGTGCTTGTCTGCCTGCAGGTCCCACCAGCATAAGGTGATGCAGTACCTTTAACTTCAGCAGACTCTCCCTGCTGAGGGGGGTGGGGGGTGGTCAAGACAGAGGAGAGGTTGTAGGCTGGGTTTAATTGCTTCAAATTTCCAAACCCTGGGGTCTGAATTCCTTGATGGAGGGAATCCACCTGAGCTGGGCCCCACCTCTCTCCTGGGGAAGGCACAGGCTCCAGACTAAACACTCAAACAAGCTTGTTTCTGCCTATGCCTGGGTCAGTTGCAGCCTCAGAAGCCCTGCTGCTGTATCCAAAGGCAGTCAAGCCTTTGTAGAAACACAGCCACAAAAAGGAAAGAGAAAAATCCTTCTCAGAGTAGGACCCCCATTCCTCAAGGTTGCCAATCAAGAGCATAAGTTGGTATGTTGCTTTGTGTACCTTCAGATCCTATGTGACCCCTCCTTTCCTTCAGGGCCCAAATCCTTTCAAGTATTATGTGTTATCCAATCCAAAAAACCTCTGTTTCTTTTTTCCTTTTTTCTTTTTCAGTCAGTCCTGCCCCCTCGGAGCTGGGGCAAAAATCAGCAACCTCCGCTTTGACCAGGTTCAGCTGAGCTGGGAGCCTATTTTTAGTAGTCAGAATTTGTTAATTAATTCCACATTTGGAGTTTTGGTGTGCTCAGCCCCTGCTGCTGGTGAAGTCCCTTTCCTTTCTCCTCTGGGAAGTGCCTGTGGCAGAAGGGCGCCAGCCACCATGGCTTGGGGAACTCATGGTTCTGGGGGGTCTTGCAGCCTGTCCACCTGGTCCAGACTGGGATACGCTGTGTGTCCAGTCACTGACGTAGCCCCAGCAGTTATTCTGTAATGTTCCTGATTATTTAGTAGCTGTTCTGGAGGACGAACTAAATCTCACACCTCGCTTAGCTGCCGTCTTGGCCCCTTCCAGACCTCATATTCCCCCTCTGTATTTCATTTTGAATAATTTCTGTTGTTATGTCGTCAAGTTCATTACTCACATTTTCTTAACAACTGTCGATTCCATCCAGTATATTTTCATTACAGATATTGTAATGTTTATCTGTAGAAATTTGAGTTGTCTTTTTTTTTAATTTTTTCATGTTTCTTTTTAATCTTTTGAACATATATAATAGAGTTATCTGTTTTAATTTCTTTGTTTATTTATTCTATTACTGTCTCATTTCTGGGTCAATTTCAATTGATTGCTTTTTCTTCTCATTATAGGTGATATTTTCTTTCTTTTTATGCCTGGTAATTTTTTTTAGCTTTTTTTTTTGTATAATACAACATATATACAAAGCAAAGAAAGAAAAAGCAGTAGTTTTCAAAGCACTCCTCAACAAGTTGGTACAGAACTGATCCCAGAGTTTGTCATGGGCTACCATACTGTTCTAGTTTGCTAGCTGCGGGAATGCAATATACCAGAAACGGAATGGCTTTTAAAAGGGAGAATTTAATGAGTTGCTAATTTACAGTTCTAAGGCTGAGAAAATGTCCCAATTAAAACAAGTCTATAGAAATGTCCAATCAAAGCATCCAGGAAAAGATACCTTGGTTCAAGAAGGCCAATGAAGTTCAGGGTTTC
>PVIY010061271.1:0-11306 GCA_004026745.1 Myrmecophaga tridactyla | reverse complement strand
TTTGCATATGGGCAGGAGGCACCAGGGATCGAACTCCAGACCTCCAGCACGGCAGGGCAGGTCGGAGCTCTGCCTGCTGAGCCATGGCAGCCGCCCTTTTTTTTTTTTTTTTTTTTAATTGATGTCACTTTTTTAGTTAAGGTGTAATGGAGAGGCTGGAGGGAACCACCTGAAAATGTAGAACTGTGTTCCAGTAGCCATGTTTCTTGAAGATGATTGTATAATGATATAGCTTTCACAATGTGACTGTGTGATTGTGAAAACCTTGTGTCTGATGCTTCTTTTATCTACCTTATGGACAGATGAGTAAAACATATAGATTAAAAATAAATAAATAATAGGGGGAACAAATGTTAAAATAAATTTAGTAGATTGAAATGCTAATGATCCAAATGAAATCAGAAAGAAAGACAATAAAGACTGAGATGGTAAAATCTAGGAATGCCTAGAGTGTATAATGATAGTGACTAAATGTACAAATTTAAAAAATGTCTTTGCATGAGAAAGAACAAAGGAATATCATTACTGCAGGGTGTCGAAAATAGATGGCAATTAATATTTTAAAATTTTAACTTATGTGTCCAACTAGAGCAAAAAAATGTTTATTTGGTACAAAATTTATATTTTGACTAGTGCATTTCCTAATATAACTTATGTAGACAGCATAATTGAACACCATAAGTGCATTTAACCTTAAGTAGGGCATGAGATTTTGTTAATTTGTCCAGAGTGATGCCCCGATAAATCCCAGAGTGATTTGAACAGTGAATAAAAGAGTATTTGCAAAGTCCCCTTCAGGAAATGGTGAGAAAGGGGGAAAATTCAACTTCCCCAAGTTGAATTCTTGATATTCTCACAAGCAGTGCGGACAACCAAAGCAATGGGCTGAGCCGCCAATCTTGGGGTTTGTTCATATGAAACTTAACCTCACAAGGGATTGGTCAAGCTTACTTAAAATTAGGCCTAAGAGTCATCCCCAGGAGAACCTCTTATGTTGCTCAGATGTGGCCTCTCTCTCCAGCCAACACAACAAGCAAACCCACTGCCCTCCCCCTGTCTACATAGGACATGACTCCCAGGAGTGTGGACCTTCCTGGCAATGTGGGATAGAAATCTCAGAATGAGCTGGGACTCAGCATCAAGGAATTGAGAAAAACCTTCTTGGTCAAAAGGGGGAAGAGTGAAATAAGGCAAAATAAAGGGTCAATGGCTGCTCTCAGAGTCGAGAGGTTATCCTGGAGGTTATTCTTACGCATTAAATAGATATCACCTTGTTAGACAAGATGTAATGGAGAGGCTGGAGGGAACTGTCCGAAAATGTAGAGCTGTGTTCCAGTAGCCATGTTTCTTGAAGATGATTGTATAATGATATAGCTTTCACAATGTGACTGTGTGATTGTGAAAACCTTGTGTCTGATGCTCCTTTTATCTACCTTACCAACAGATGAGTAAAACATATGGAATAAAAATAAATAATAGGGAGAACAAATGTTAAAATAAATTTAGATTGAAATGCTAGTGATCAATGAAAGGGAGGGGTGAGGGGTATGGTATGTATGAACTATTTTCTGTTGTCTTTTTATTTCTTTTTCTGAATTGGTGCAAATGTTCTAAGAAATGATCATGATGATGAATATGCAACTATGTGATGATATTGTGAATTACCGATAATATATGTAAAATGGAAAAAAAAGTGCAAAAAAATTTTTTTGAATTGATTAACTTTCCCATTAGAGCTTCCAGTGCTGTAGTAGGTACCTTTTTGACTGTTTTCTCAAGTAAAAGATTTTGCATCTGTAGGGAAGGCTGAGAGTTTATCCCAAGTGGCATGTACTATGTGCCAGGGAAGCCCCACATTTCCTTGCATATAACTGTGAGACAAAAAGTATTAGCAAATCAGAAACAGAAGGATTTTATTGTAACCAGCTGCCCTCTTTGAAATGTGTCTGAATGTGTATAAGGATGGAAGAGATTTGGAATTAAAAAAAGAAGAAAAAAGAAATGCTAGTGATCAATGAAAGGGAGGGGTAAGGGGTATGGTATGTATGAATATTTTTTCTGTTTTCTTTTTATTTCTTTTTCTGAATTGATGCAAATGTTCTAAGGAATGATCATGATGATGAATGTACAACTTGTGATGAAAAAAGAATGTTCATATTGTATGTTGATTGGTTTTATTAATAAAATTTTTAAATAAATAAATAAATATAGGGGAAACAAATGTTAAAATAAATTTAGCAGATTGAAATGCTAGTGATCAATGAAAGGGAGGAGTAAGGGGTAAGGTATGTATGAATTTCTTTGTTTTCTTTTTATTTCTTTTTCTGAATTGATGCAAATGTTCTAAGAAATTATCATGATGATGAGTATACAACTATGTGATGACATTGTGAGTTATTGATTATATATCAAGCATGGAATGATCATATGATAAGAATGTTTTGTTTGTATGTTGTTATGTTTAATAAATAAAAAAAACTGTCAAAACTCAGTAAGAAAACATACACCACAATCTTTTAAATGGGTAAAATAATCGGACAGGCACTTCACCAATAAAAGAGGTAGAGATGGCAAATAACATAAAAAGATGTTTAACATTATTTATCTTTAAGGAAATGCAAAAAAAAATCCAGAATGATATATCATTCCCCACCATTCCACACTTATTTGAACGGCTAAAATTAAAAAGACTGATCATGGCAAGTGTTGGCCAGGATATAGAGAAAATGAGCTCTCACACATTGCTTCTGGGAGTATAAATTGGTTCATCACTTTGGAAAAGGGTTTAGCAGTTTTAAAAGGTAAATGTACACCCACTATATGACCCAGCCATTTCATGCCTTGGTATTTACCCAAGAGAGGAGGGAATATATGTCCACACAAAGATTTATACACAACAATTCATAGCAGCTCTATTTGTAATAGCCCAAATCTGGTAATAACCCAAACGCCCATCCCATCAACAGGTGAACAAATAAATACTGGTGGTCTAACCTGACAATGGAAGACCACTCAGCAGTAAAAAGCAAGGAGCTGTCAATACATATAACAACAAAATATTCCCAGTGAAAGAGGCCAGACAAAGAAGAGTACCTGCTATATATCTGATTTATATAAAATCTAGAAAATACAAACTAATCCATAGTGACAGAAAACTCAAACAGCTTTTAAAAAGAATGCAAACTCTGATTCAGTAGCTCCAATGTGGATCAGAAATCCTGTAATTCTAAAAATGTCCCAAGGAAGCCACTGCAGCTGGCCCGCGGACCACACTTTGATCAGTGAGGGTTGAACCGCAGATCTGGGGCAGCAGCCGAGGAACCTGTGAGCAGTAGAAAGTGCTGGAGCAGAGAGAAAGAGAAATCAGTCACAAGGTTTCTACCCCCTGCTCATGCTCCTGGCTGCTGGCTGCCTTCCCCAGTTTCAACCCTCGAGGTGCTACTAAAGTGAAAATATCAGAGAACCACCCGGGTGGTGGGGAGAGCCCCCTGTTTTGACCAGGTGAGGGACATGGGGTGGGAGTGGGGGCGGCTTAGCCTCCAGCAGAAGGCAGCAGGGCCGTGGAAGGATAACAGGAAAGGGGCCGTGGTGATCCTGTCCCTGCTTTGCTGGCCGGGGGCCTTGGGAGTGGGCAGCAGAAGCAGCCCTGCCGATGGGCGGTGCCAAGCCAAACAGACAGAGACCTGCAAGTTCCTAGCACTCTCTGCTGCAGCTGCCCCCTTCCCCAAAGTCCCTAGGGCTGGGGACTGACGTTGCCTCTCCAGGGGGTCGGGTGGGGAGCAAAGTGTCACTCTCTGGCGGGGAGCATTGCTCCCGGTTTTCTGAGGTGGGGTGCTCTCCCCGGGCTCTTTGGCCTCCCCCTTATTCACTGCCCTGACAGAGTGGCACGTGTTGAAAGAACATAAGAATGTGGTTGCAAGAGCAAACGAGATACAGCTGAGGGACAGATGGAAGATCAGACAGAGGAAGCTTCTGAGAAGGAAGGAAGGCAGGACAAAGAGAGAAAAGAAAAGCTTAGAGAAAGAGTGGATAGGCAGAGACTCACTACCTTTTAGAAAATAAGAGATCCAAAAGGTTCAGATAATAGAAGATCCAAAAGGAGTGAAGGAGAAATGTTTGAAGAAATAATGGAGGTAAATTTCCCAGATAAAAATCAATAGAAGACCTGAGATCGAAAGGTTCATAGAGTGCCAAAAAGAAGCCTCACATCCACAGACTAAGATGAAAGAACATCTAAATAGTCAAGACCAAGTGGAGAAACCCATACCCATAGCAAAGCAGAATTAAAAGGCTATATGATATGCACACGAGAGGAGCTGGCAGCATCGGGGATCAGAGGATGTGAACACTTGCTAATGTCCTCGTCAGTTCAGAGAACAAGACAGACAACAATTCAGAAAGCAAAAAGTGAGAATTAAAAAGAACTGACCACATCTATGGTCAGTTGATATTTGAGAAAGCTGCCAAGTCCATTCAACTGGGAAAGAATAGTGTCTTCAACAAATGGTGCTGGGAGCACTGGATCTTCATACTATACATAAAACCAACTCAAAATGAATCAATGGCCTAAATACGAGAACCAGGACTATAAAACTCCTAGAAGAAAATGTAGGGAAGGCTCTTCAGGATCTTGTGTTAGACAATGTTTTCTTAGCCTTTATACCCACAGCACAACCCACGAAAGAAAATAGATTGGGAGCCCCTCAAAATCAAAAACTTTTATGCCTCAAAGGACTTTGCTACAAAAGTGAAAACACAACCTACTCAATGGAAGAAAATATTTGGAAACCACATATCCAATAAGGGTTTAATATGCAGGATATATATATTTAAAAAAAAACAAAAAACTACAACTCAACAATAAAAAGACAAACAACCCAATTTTAAAATGGGCAAAACATTTCCAGGAATCTACAATTTCCAGAGGGTTCCTAGGCCAGATAAATCCTGAAACCCAGAGAGAACAGCCTCTCCAAGATTATCAACTAATTACATCCCCCTATCCTTTAGCGGGACACCCCTTCTCAACATGAAAAAGTCAGAAAGGGCATTGCCTAAAGATCCCTGTAGACTGAGAGAAGGATCAAAGGAGAAGGAGGAGTTATAAGAGAGAAAATAGGATTTAACAAACAAGTATGACTGCTGAATTACTATATTGACATTTTTTCTAGCCTCCAGTGTTTTGGAGCAGCTGGAAGGAAAAATCTGAACTAGTGGAATGGTAACCCATAACAAACTCTGAAATCTGTTCTGTAACTATTTGCTGAAGTATACTTTGAAAATTGTTGCTTTTCTTTCTTTTCTTTGTATATATGTTATATTTCACAATTTTAAAAAAAAGGTTAAAAAAATGGACAAAACAGGTAAGCCCTGAAACCCAGAGGTCCCAGTCTCTTCAAGGACATTAACCAGTTGCATCCCCCTACCCCATAATGTCAACACCTCTTTTCAACATGAAGTTAGAACAACCACTGCCCAAATATCTCTAAAGATTGGGAGAGGCATCAAATGAGAGGGAGGAGTAGGAACAGAGAATTTAGGATTTAACAAATGACTGTAACTATTGAATCACTATATTGATATTTCTTGTTACTCTCTAGTATATTAGAACAGCTGGATGAAATTGTGGAACTATAACCTATACCATTCTTTGAAATTTACTCTATAACTACTTGTTAAATTGAACTCTTAAATTTATCACTTTTCTGCATATGCTTTTTTAAAAAATTACTGTTGAGGGAAAAAAGAAAAAAAAGGAGGGGGGAAGAGGTGTTGCAAAAGATGTGAATAGACACTTCTTCAAAGAGGAAATGCAAATGGCTAAAAAGCCCATGAAAAAGATGCTCAACATCACTAGCCATTAGGGAAATGCAAATCAAAAGCACAATGAGATACCATTTCACACTCACTAGAATGGCCACTATTAAACAAACAGAAAACTACAAGTGTTGTAGAAGAGGTGAAGAAATACGAACACATTTACTGCTGATGGGAATGTAAAATTGTTTAGCCACTGTGAAAAGCAGTTTGGTGATACCTCAGGAAGCTAAGTATAGAACTAACATATGTCCTTGCAATCTCACTACTAGGATACAACCAGAAGAATTGAAAGCAGGGGCCAGACATTTGCACACCCATGTTCATAGTGGCATTATTCACAATTTCTGGCATTATTCACAATTGCTGAAAGATGGAAACAATCCAAGTGTTCATCAACTGACAAATGGATAAACAAAATGTGGCATAGACACACAGCGGAATATTATTCATCCATAAAAAGAACTGAAGTCCTGATGCATGTGACAACATGGATGAACCTTGAGGACATTGCACTGATTGAAAAAAGCCAGACACAAAAGGACTAATATTTATGATCTTACTAGTACGAACTAATTATAATAAGCAAACTCAGAGACTTAGAATCTAAAATACAAGTTACCAGGGGATAGATTGGTGATAGGGAATGGGGAGTAGATACTTTATTTGTACAGAATTTCTATTTAGGTTGAATGTAAAGTTTTGGAAATGGATGGTGGTGGATGATAGCCCATTATTGTGAGTGTAATTAATGGCACTGAATCATATAGGTGAATTTGATTAAAAGGGGAAAATTTAGGTCATATGTGTAACTAGAACAAAAATTAAAACATAAAACATAGGACCGTATAACACAGTAAACCCTATTATAGACAATGTACTTTAATCAACAGTACAAGTATAAGAATGTTTTTTCATGAATTATAACAAATGTATGACACTATTACAAGGTGTTAATAATAGGGTGGTACATGGGGGGAAAATACACCTAATGCAAACTATGGACTATAGTTAATAGCATCGTTTTAATATTCCTTCATCAATTAGACACCACATTAATGTAAAGTGTCAACAATAGGGGGGATATGCTTTATTTTTTAAGTGATTGTTCTGTAAACCTACAACTTCTCTAGATAAATAAATAAACAAATAAAATACATACCAATTTTAAAGACATAATTTTAAAAAAAGAATGCAAAATAGCTCATTAATAATTTATATTGCTCACTGGAATGATAACATTTTGGATATATTGGGGCTAAATAAAATATATTATTAAAAATATTTTTAAAAGAAGAAGAATTGAAAAAGTGGGGCAAATCAACATAACTGATTAAAATGATAGAAACTGGTCCAAATATACCAATAATTTCAATAAAATAAAATGGACAAACCTACCAATTAAATGACAGACTCTACCAGATTGGATTTTTTTTTAATGCACATATATGATGTTTACCAAAGATAGTGCTAAAGCTTAAGGACATATAAAGGTTGAAAATGAAAGATGCAAACAACATAGGCAAATGCTAACAGAAAAAAAACATATTAATAGCATGTGAAACAGACTTTAAGACAGCAAGTTTTGTTAGGATCAGAGATGGGCAAAAGACTCAATTCACCAAAAAGATAAGGTGATTTTAAACTTGTAAGTGCCTGAGTGAGTAGCTTCAAAACATAAGAAGTAAAAGTTGAGACAATTACAGAGACAAATTGATAAAACTACCATCTTAATGTGAGACTTCAACACATCCCTCAAATATTGACCATTGAAGCGGACAGCAAAGCAGCAAGGATTTAGAATACTGGGAAGCCCAATGAGCAAGGTGCATAGAGAACTTTGCAGCCCACAAACAAAGGATGCAGAGCTGGTTAGGAAAATTCATCATGAGCAGCTACCTGTGAAGCCATGGAGAGAGCCTCAGTGCATCTAAGATTTGTCTCACCCAGACCATGGGCTCAGACAAGAGAGTAAGTAAGGAAAGAGGGTCCTAACAAAAAAGACAAGTGGAAAGACCTTCACATGCATAGAAAGCTAAAAATACCATTGTGAGTATTTGGGCAGCGAATAAAGTCGTATTTACAAAGTCCCCTTGGGGACTGGTGAGAAAGGAGGAAATATTAAACTTTCCCATTTGGAGAATTCCTGATAGTCTCACAAGCAGTGGGGACAACCAAATCAATAGGCTGAGCCCTCCATCTTGTGGTTTGCCCCTATGAAATTTATTCCTGCCAAGGATAGGCTAAACCTACTTATAATTATGCCTAAGAACGACCCCCAGAGAACTTCTTTTGTGCTTAGATGTGGCCTCTCTCTCCAAGCCAATTCAGCGGGTGAACTCACTGCCCTCCCCCTACATGGGACATGACTCCGAGGGGCGTAAATCTCCCTGGCAAGGTGGGACAGGACTCCTGGGATTTGACAGGAACCGGCATCATGGAATTGAGAAAGCCTTCTTGGCCAAAAGGGGGAAGAGAGAAATGAGACAAAATGAAGTTTCAGGGACTGAGAGATCTCAAACAGAGTCAAGAGGTTATCCTGGAGGTTATTCTTATGATTATATAGATATGCCCTTTTCAGTTTACAGTGCATTGGAGTGCTTGGAGTGAAGCACCTGAAACTGTTGAGCTGTGTCCCAGTAGCCTTGATTCTTGAAGACGATTGTATAATGATGTAATTTTTACAATGTGACTGTGTGACTGTGAAAACATTGTGTCTGATGCTCCTTTTATCCAGGGTATGGACAGATGAGTTTAAAAATATGGATAATAAATAAATAATAAGGGGAGAGGGGTAAAATAAATTGGATAGATTGAAATACTAGTGGTCAATGAGAGAGAGGGGTAAGGGGTATGGTGTGTATGAGTTTTTTCTCTTTTCTTTTTCCTTCTTTTTCTGGAGTGATGCAAATATTCTAAAAATTATCATGGTGATGAATACACAACTATGTGATGATATTGTGAGCCATTGATTGCACACCATGTATGGACTGTAGGTGTGTGAAGATTTGTCAATACAAATATTTATATATTTTTTAATTCTGTGGTGGTCTGAAGTTGTTATGTACCCCCAGAAAAACATGTTCTTAAATGGAATCCATTCCTGTGGGCATGAGCCCATTTTAAGTAGGATCTTTTGATGAAGTGACTTCGGCTAAGGTGTGGCCCAGCCCAATCAGACTGGGTCTTAATCCTATTACTGGATCCATTATAGGGGGAAAACAAAAGCTGAAATCAACGAAACTTCACCACGTGAGAGATCGGGAGATGCCCACATGTGTCTTGTCATGTGACAAGCTAAGGACACAGGAGCCAACCTTAGAACACCACAGGCTTCAGGAAGAAAGCATTGCAGTGACGAGGGCTTTCTTTTAGCCTCAAACCATGAGCAAGTAAATTCCCATTTTTAACACAACCCATTTCGTGGGAAACTACCCACCCCCCACCCCACCCCACCCCCGACAATAACTCATGATCTAAAGTATAGATTGGATGGAAATACCTACATCTTAGTTGGAATTCCAAAAAGAGGAGCAGTGGCATAGGCTGAGGTTTCCAGAATTCAGAGAAAATACCAACATCTAGATTCAGAAAGGCCAGCTCCAGCCCTCCAGGGACTCAGATGGACCCGAGGCTCCAGCAGAGGCCCCCACCCTTGTCTCCCCATAAACAGCACCAGAAAAGGAATCTGCAAAGTGTGTATCTGCACTCCCAAAGAAAGAGGGCGGAGGGCGGGTGGGGGCCAAGCAGTCAGGCCACGTCCCCTGGCTCCCTCTCTGGCATCTGTGCCCTCAATATCACAGCATAACAGAAACAGATAAAAGAGCATCGTCACAGCCTCACCCCAGTACAGGGCACTCCCAGCTCAGAGGGAGCCTCCTCTCCCTGTGTCTCTTAAAATGCCCACCCAGCACCCTGCAAGCCACCCAAGTGCACCCACATCTTACTAACCACAGCTCTCAAAACATGCAGTTGGTAGGTTTTTACTTTTTACAGGAAAAACCGAAAACTGTCGGCCCTCAGAGGGAAATCCTATGCACTGCCAGCAGGGTTGTCTGACTGAAGTCAATTCTGGCCTGACCTGGACTGGGAACTGTCAGAAGGCTTCCTGTGCTGTGAAAAGAAGCCTTTCTGGAAACGCCATTCATAAAAGGTGACGGAACTGGTCAGAACCTAAGAGTCTGGCATCTTGCTGCGCAGAAATCAGTGTGAACCTTTAAAGGTGCTAGCCGAACTGCTGTCCGGCCACCGCGCCCCTCTGCCTGGATCCAGCACCACCGCCTAGGTGACAACCCCCGGAGGGCGGCGACAACTCTCACCACCTAAGCCGACTCCTGCCCGCACCTCATGCCTGGAGCTAAACCCAGCGAGGCGAGTGCAGCAGAGCCCGGCTTCTGGGGGTGCGCCCCAGGTGGCCCCATTCTCTCTGCACACTTGGGCACCTGGGAAGCCATCTCCGAGGGGGCCGGCGCACACCCTGGCCCCATCTTCTTCAGTCTGCGTCCACACGGAAGACAGAAGCATCTTTCCTGCGGGCCTTGAAGTGCAAACATTAAATATGCTAAGCATGGTCAGGGAAGAGTCACTGAGTCACCATCCCCAAGTGCCCGGGAGGAAATGCCCGACGCGCAGGCCAGCCTGGGCTCCGCCCTCGACCCTACCCCACAATACCCCTACCCTCCATATAACCCCCATCCCCTCAACACACCTACACCCCCAAACCACCCCCCACCCCCCAGCCCACATCAGCTCCCGCGCAGCCCCTGAGTACTTGGGCGCACACCGGAAAGGTTTGGCTGGGACTTCCCAGGCCCGCCACAGAGCCTGGCCCAAGCCTTCCGGGGCTGTTCGCTGCATACGCAAGCTAGAGTGTTGCCTGAACCCCTCAACCCAGAGGGGTGTCCTTCCTTCCCGATGCCTCTTCCCCACCGCCACCTTGCGACCAAGGCCTGGGGCCTCCTGTTAGCTTCCTTCTCCCCTCCTCGTGCTAGAGAGGGTGCTCCCCGGGGATCCACGGAGCCTCTGCGGCCCCTTGCTGACTCTCAGCCTTCGTACATGCTGTTCCTTCTGCCCGGAAAGTCCCGGGCGCCCCCGGCTCATAATTTGAGGCTGCATTTGACTGGCGGCTTCTCGCGGGGGTTGGGGGGTGGACTTCCCTTTTCCTTCCTTTCACTCGTCAGGCCCATCACCCCTTTGTCTGTAGCTGTCCTGGCTGCGCACCCACGAAAACTGGCGCCACGGCCTCTAGCTCCCCGCGGAGTCCCGGCGCCAGCACGAGCCTGCTTGCAAGAGGGGGCCTATCCCCGCCGACCCGCTCAGTTCAGAGACCCCACAGGAAGGGGACCCTCAGAGCCTGGCCCCAGCCTCCCCACTGCACCCAAGGAGGCGCGCCAGCAGCCGCCTGCACTGCTCACATTTGTCTAAATGCAGTCTCGGCTTTCACACCTCCACCTCCACACTTCCCTGGCGCCATTCACAGCGTCCAAAGT
>PVIY010061270.1:0-11305 GCA_004026745.1 Myrmecophaga tridactyla | reverse complement strand
GCCCTGGCAAGTCCTAAAGCTGCGCTGCTGCCTCGGAGGCCCGGCCTCGCCGCCCACGGGTCCCTGCGGGCGCTCGCTCCCACCAGGGCTTCTGCTCCGCCTGTCCCCTGCGCAGCGCAGCCTGCGTCCTGTCCACTCCCGCAGCCCAGGTGCAGACACAGGGCCTGGCACGTGGTCCATGCTCAAGCTCAATGGACCTGGGTGGAAATGTGAACGAGTGGAGGCCAAAGCGTTTGCCCTCTGACAAGCCAAAATTCCAGGCAGGTCCCTCGGCGCCCTCAGCACTTCCTTCTCCCCCCTCGCCACCGCGTTGCAGGACGTCCTGGGCCCCTCCAGGCCGCAGTCCCTCCCTCAGCCCCCACCATCTGTTTCCTCCATGCCAGGGCTGCATGTCCTCGGGAGTGCGGGCTCCATCCCGGGGGCGGGAGGTGGGGGCGGGGAGGCAAACAGCACCGGCTCTGCTCTCACGGACCCTCCCCCAACTAAACAATCCATTTTAACGGGTCTTTGGTGAACCCTGAAATGCCTTTCACTACATCCGCTTGCACTGGTCACCTCGGCCGGCGTCATAGGCGCGGAACCTGAGCCCTCGACCACACGGCCCCGCACACCTCGGGACAGCCGCGGACGGTGGGCAATAGACCTGTGACTTGCACCCGAAACCCGGAGGTTCTGCACCCGCTCGGAGTAAACTCACACCTAGAGACCAGGCCCTGCAGTGCAGGGATGGTCAGCGAGGACACCTACAGACCAGGTGGTGGAGGGAAGGCCGGTGTCTTTAGGACGAGCCCCGAGCGCGTGTCCTCGTGGCCCGGGCAGCCCATGTGGCGGCTGGGTGGGGAAGGGCCGCTGACCAGCAGGCGGCCCTCCTCCAGGCGCTGCGGCCCCAGCACTGCCTCTCCCGCCCCTGCGGCCTCAAGCCGGGTGGCCGTTCCGCCACCCTGCTCTGGCTTCTGCACCTGTGCCACTGTCCGGAGCTGGGCAGCCCCAGAGGTCAATTCTGGTGAAGAGCTGAGGCCCCTGGCCAGCTCGGGTCACCACAATGAAAAGCAGCAAGACAACCCTCACCAGTTGCAGACCTGGCTATAATTCCATGGGTCTTAAAACACTTGGGGACATTTTCCCTGACAAAATAAGGGCCTCATATGGAGACAGTTTGGGCTAAAGAAATCCCAACAACTACTCCTCACTGCAACTAAACAGTCTGCATGCAGCGTTTCTACAGAAATTCCTAAGGTTTTGGGCATAATTGGATTAAAAGAAATTAACAATTGGCTTTACAGAAACCCGATCTGTGCCTGAGCTGTACTGACTGATGAAGAAGATTTAGTTAGGTTGCTGCCTTCCATCAATAAAATGAATAGGGCCATTAAAAATATGTATTTTTATATTTACATCTTTATCACCATTATTCAGAATAGATCATGTGCCAAAAACGTGCTATGGATTTTCTACACGTGAGGAACCTGGCAGCATGCTATAGATAGAGCATTATTTCCAGGCGTTCTGGTTTGGGAGTAGTTCCTGAAGTTTGACACAGGCTGCCTGTGGTTTGAGGTTAGTGGTTTTTGATTTAGAAACTCCCATCCACCATTTGGCAGAACATTGCAACTGACAAGAAAAAAATTAGCTTGCAAAATGGAAAATGAGCTCTCCCAGCTGTCTGCTGGAGCCTGGCCCCCTGGTCTCAGTTCCCCCAGGGGCTGGCCGGCTGGAGAAGCAGGCGAGGATGTGAAGTCACTCAGGAGGGGCCCCTCGCTCCTCCGGGGACACCGTTCCAGGGGCCTTGCTTCAGCTAGCTCTCCTCCTCTGACAGATTTTTGTTTTTCAATCATGAATCCGGTTTTCAGTCTCCTTCATTGCCAGGCCTTATTATTAATAATAGCTGTAAACTTATGAGAGGCGTAGGAGTCTTGAGCAGTTTCCCACCGGAATATCCAGATTTAGTTTTAAACAGATCCACGTCATTAGCACACTCTTCAATTGCTGCTGCCCTTTGCATCCCCGGGGTGCAGTTCCAGGCTAGATGCCCACCCCCGCTGGCCCACGCCCCAACCCTTCCGGCGTCAGCCTGTCCTCAGGCAGCCTCTGTATTTGCAAAGCAGACTGCAGCTGGGCGAGCATCTGGATCGGCTCAACGAGGGGGAGAAGATGCCCAAATGGAAGGTGAAGTTCCATGTCATCGTTTGCCACCAGTACAGATAAGTGGCATTTTTATTATACTATCTTCGAGGTTCACTTCATTTCTAACAAGTTCCGCCAGCGCAGTAGGATAAGATCCAAAGGCCAAGGAGGTGACAGAGGCTTGGACTGGCCCCCAAAACATCACTTCTTTCAGTGCTTTCCACTCAGGATGCATTCTGCATCTCGGCTCCGCGTTAGAATCTCCTGGAGTGTCCGTGGGCCTTGGCCAGGGGCACTGATGCACTTTCTGCTGGACACTCCTCTGGCGCTTGTTTCCTTCCCACTGAAACTGGGAAAACAACTGGAGGTAAAACCCACATTTGCAGGTGCACACTGAGGTGGGGCCTTCCTTCCCCAGCAGCAGGGGAACGGGGACAGGCAGGCCAGCACCTTGAACAGCAGTGTGCCTGCAATATTACAACGCGGATGTTTTAATCCTAATTATCAATAATAAATTATCATGGGAACGTCAGTTAAGCTTGTGAACTGGTCACTCACTGCCTATTGTTTTTCTCAGGAAAGCATCATTTGAGGGGAAATCGGCTCCATCTTCTCCCCACTTCCTGGAATAATTAAGAGATTTACCCTGTTCCAGCCTTTACACTATTGTAGTTCTCCATGAGACTGGTAAGACGGTAAGGAGTGAGCTGAGCGGGGACGCTGCTTCAGTGGCTCACAGCTACATGGAAGGATGTCGCCATGACAGCGGGATGGACAGATCCAGGCCATGTGGACGGCGTGGAGCCTGTGTGCACGTGGGACCCCATGTCTGAAGGGTCCTTCCTCCTTATCCAGTGCCACTGACCACAGCGTGCATCTCGTCAGCACACAGGAACACATGATAGAGTCGGCGCCACACATAGACGCAAAGCAAATGAGTAAGTACGTCAGGGCGGTGGGGCTTCCCTGACCCCCGGCTAGCACACAGGTGTCGAGACAGTCGTACTTCCATCCTCTTGCAGCTGCGAGTCGCTGACAAGCCTTCATTCGGGTGGGGAAACGGCTTGACGGAGTGCAGGGACAGGCCCACGCTTACCCAGGAGCAAGCTGGTGCTTCTTCCAGAAAACTCTGCGTTCCTCTCCCAGAGCTCGGCTGCAAGTGGGAGAGACCCTCTGTGGAAGGAGCTGGCAGGACCGTGAGTGAGACTCTTCCACCCGCAGCGCGGGGCCCAGGCGCCGACGAGAGCAGGACACTCACCAGAGAGGATGCTCTGGGAGGGGAGTACTCTGCCCTGCTCGAAAGAGACTGCCTGTTCAATTCCAGTGCGCCTGTGAAGAGCTCCACAGATAAGCTGCAGAGAAAATTCGAGCAAACAAGAGCACGGGAAGGGCCTTTTAACTACTTCCTTAGGGTTACATATTGTTGTTACTTTCCCCCTTTGCCCGTGTCCTCTGTGGAGACTGCACTGCCAGATGCGAGCTGTCTTGTTGAGTAAATCCAGTTCCTAATTTATTTATTTTGATTGCTTGTTGCTCATTTGTTGCACTCAAATACTAAACTCTGCTGAGAAAACCTACCCTTTTTCCCCTTTTTTTTCCTTCTTTAATTTTGACACAGAAGAATCAGTTTTCAGATTTAGTTACTACACAAATATCATTTTGAAAGTTAAGCCATCAGTTATCAAGTTTAAAAACATTTTTGCTAAAGCCAGTCTATTTCCTTTGTAGGCTCTAAGGTCTGTCTGAATGAAGGAAACGGCATTCTTTAGTATCAGATCTCCTGGATGATTACTTAAATGCCATCCTTGCTTTCAGGAAATGGCGCTAGGAGGTTGAGAGGGAGAAACAGACGTGCAGGTTCCATGCGGAGCTGCGGAACCACCGCCACCCGTACCACGCGCAGCGCGGGGGCGGGTGGCGGCCCGATCATCCAGGTGCGGGGGTGGCCCTGGGAAGACCCGCAGCCTCGGTTTTCCAAGGTGACAGCTGTGGGACTTCCTAACTTTGTCTCTCTCCCACACTGAGCCGGGAAATGGCTGATACGGGGGTTTTCCCTGGGAATCGGGTGCTGGACGTGAGGCTCTTCCCAGCAGCGTCCAGCCCCTCATGTAATGGACGAAATGTGCCGCTGTCCACCAAGGGAGCGCCAGCAGCTTCCAGGCCCGCGGCCGAGGTGGCTGGGCCGGCGTGTCTTCCGTGCTCCCGCGGGGCGCCTGGTCCTCCCATGACTGCGCCCTCGGAAGCGCGGGGCGCCTGCTGGAATCCGAGTGTCTCCTTCTTCCAGGCTCTCCATGGCCTTCAAAGGCCGTAGCTCAACCTCGCCTCTTCCGGCTGATTTCCGAGGCAACTGGCGCCGGGTCTGTCGCCCTGCGGCCCCTGCGCTTTCACTGGACACGCGGCCCCGGCCAGGACCAAGAGAGCCGCCGCCAGTGCGGCGCCTCCACGACACTGGCTGTGCGTCCGCGGGGACGCCTCCGCGGGACCCAGCCCGGTTACGGCCTGGTTGCGTCCCGCAAATCGCCGCCGAGGGCTCAGTGTCCCCACCTATGCGTGGGTACAGGCTTAAAACGAGACGCCCCCTAAGTGTATCCAGTTCATGGAAAAGGGGAATTTGGGGCACCTGGGGTGAAAGCAAAGGCTCCCCGAGGCCGCACGTGGCGGCCCGCTCCCCCCTCCACGTCCTCCTGTCCGGTCTTAAGGGCCTCCGGCATGGGGACAGAGGGGCTCGGCCGCAGGCGCCCAGCGGCAGGACCGGGTGCGGCCCCCCACGCAGGTGGCCCCCACTCGCTTTCCAACCTTAGGCCCATTACAGGGCTCGGGGACAAACTCACTCGACTCCTTGCCAAGGAACAACTGCCAGTGGGGACCCTTCGTGGCCTGGTTCATGAGCAGATCATGGAAAGCAGAGGGGAAGCGTCGGTCCACGGACTAAGGATTTTCTGCTGGTCCAGGTCTGTACCACCCACATCTTTCCCAAACAATGTCTCCTGTCACCTCTGGCTATGGCGCCGCAGACTCCTCACCGCCAGGGAAAGCACAGTCCTGGGCGCGGGCGGAGCGCTCCGCCATGCCTGGCCCGTCAGGGCGCAGCTCACCAAGCACCGCGGAGGGGGCGGCTTCAGAGCGCTCCGGTTGGCGCCGGGTCGCGAACCCGTTCTCAGCTCCCAGCGCAGGTGCCTGCCGCAGCCCCAGGTGGCGGAGGCCCTGGATCCTCCCCGGCTGAGCTGACCGCGGGCAGGGCGGGCTGATGCACACTCTCATCCCGAGGGGAGGACACGGCCGGCAGCCCCCCCCACGCCCCCATCCCCGCTCCGCCGTGGTCAGAGGCTAGTCCACGAGGCGCCATGCCCCGGGCTGCGATGGGGGCCGATGCCCTGCTGGACCCGCCGTGGCCGTCTGAGTGGGGTGGGGGCGGCGGACGGCTGAGGACGGGGCTCCCGGCCACGGGGGAAGGGAGTCACTCACCTTGACCCATGGGTGCTCCAGGACCTGCACGGCGCTGAACCGCTGCTCCACGTCCACGAGAAGCATCATGTGGATGAGCTCCTGTGCGAGGACAGCAGAGCCGTCGGCCGGCCGGGCGCACAGCTGCGCGCACGCGGTGCCGGGCAGTGCAGAAGAGCAGGTGTGAAAGCCCTAAAGCTTCATGAACATCCCGCCTCAACTCACCTATTGCTACCTGAATAACCCTCAGAAGGAAAAGGAAAGGCAAGTGTCTGGAATTACATATACAGAGCTTGCAGTGCAGTTGATAGAAAAAAGTAAAATGAAATTAGCATTAAAATAAATTTCCTAAGTTTTTAGTAGAACAGAAGTTATATATGCCAAAGTATCAATGTTCCTTTCTTTGCCTAAGATTTTGCATTTAAAGAACAGGTTACTAAATTAGTTTGATATAGGAATCATATTTAAAAAAACATTTAAATTAAATTTTCATTTTGGCAGCCGAAAGGAAACGTGGCTTGTTTCCCTCCTAACGGCAAGATGGCCTGTTCAGGTCTGAAAGAGAAACGAAAAGCACCGGCTTGAGACTGGCAAATAGAGCTGCCCTCAGGGAGCTGGTAGAGAGAATCTTGTTTGGCAACCAGAAATTTCTAAGGGAATGTGTTACAATTGCTTAAACATTTTCTAGACCAATCAATACTGGGAAAATAGAGGTACTGAGTATTCACTGGTTCTGAAATTCATGCCCCTCCCCTCCCAGGGAGGAAGCTGACCTGACCATGGAAGGACGCCTGGGCCAGCAGAGCCCTGCCCCCCAGGTGAGACCCCCCCCCCCCAGGTAAGCCCCACTGGCACAAAGACTCGGGATGCTTTAGGTTACTTCCTTCACGTCCTAATGTGCATCAGAATGCCTGAAAGCACCTGCCCGGGCGGTGGGGTGGACAGGCTGGTCCTTTCCCCGAGGGGCGCTGACCGCCGTGCCTAGGTGCAGGCCGCTCTGCCAGGGGTGACGCCGCCGCCCCACAGAGGGGATGCTGACGTACCTCGGAACGTGGACTTATCTGGAAATAGGGTCACTGCAGGTGCAGTTAGTTAAGTTAAAGACGGTCACCCCGGAGCAGGGAGGCCCTAACCCAGCTGGACTGCTGTCCTTGAGAGAAGGGAAATGCAGCCAGGCGCTCGGGGGATGGAGGTGGATGTGGCTGGGAAGGCAAAGCCCAGCAGCGCCAGGGTCCAGGGAAGCCTCCAGATCCAGGAGCAAGGCTGGAAGAGGCTTCCCTACGCCGCACAGGGCTCACGGCTTGGCTGGCACCTTGAGTTTGGACTTTCATGACATTTAGGAAGGAGAGAGAATGAAGTTCTGCTGTTTTAAGCAACGTAGTTTGGGGGGCTTTGTTATGGCAGTCCCAGGAAACTAGAACACCAGTGAGCAGCTGTGCGGTCCGTCTCCTTTTACCTCTCTGGCTTTTCTCTGACACTTCTCAACATTTCTCACATTTTCCTAAGTCCAGAGGCAGATCCCTGTACAGCTGAAGGAAATTAAAACTTGGGACAAATATGCATCATTTTTATGGAAAGTGGCCAGGTCTAAGGAGTTATATTTCAAATTGTCTCAAACTCAGGATTCAGCAAAAGAAAATATATATTGAACTCAACAATTAAAAGATAATTGTATCACAACATCAAACTTGCAAAAAACTGTAAGTCACTGTGTGGAGACATAATTTAAAGAAATTAGTTTAAAAGTCTACTTCCCCCTGCCAAACTCCACTAATATCTCAGAGTAAGGTTTCACAGTTTTCTTAAGGGTGATCTTTTAGTCCGTAAGATAAAAACCATGTGCCTCATTCCCTCTGCCTCTACATCTCGGCCAGTCTTCAAGGCCCAGCGCAGACTGTAGCTTCCCCACGAAGTCTTTCTTTCTTTCTTTCTTGCACGGGCAGCACCGGGAATCAAACCCGGGTCTCTGGAGTGGCAGGCAAGAACTGTGCCTGCTGAGCCACCGTGGCCCGCCCAATGATTAAATTAAATATGAAGTCTTTCTTGATCATATCAATGAACTCTGAACTTTCTTCACTTTGATTAACTGATTGATAAATTGAGCACCAATTATGTACTAGTCACTATTCTGGGTTCTGAGGATACAGGAATGAGCAAAATAGACAAATAGACAGCAGGTCCTGCTTTCGTGGCACCTGCATTCCAGTGGGAAGGAAGACAAATACGCTACATCAACAAGATTTATTTACCTTTATCTGTCATCCAACTATCTATCTATTGAATGCCAGGTAGACATAAGGGTACAATGCTATGGAGAAAAACAGAGCAAGCAAGGAGGATATGGAGAGCCGGGAAGTATCTACGGCTGCGGTTTTAAGCAGGATGCTCAGGGATGGTTTCAGGGGAAGATGACATGAAGTAAAGACAGGACAGAGGCGGGAGCAGCCATGCTCTCTGGGCGAGGCCTGCTGAGGGGGAGAGGAGGCCAGGCAGCTGTGGGGTTGGAGACGCTCACTGGAGTGGCTCTGAACAGAGGGCTGGACAACACTGATGAAACTTTGGAAAATCTAGTAAATACAGCCAAAATGTGCACAGAAACCACAGTTCTGATTCATTCGTGTCTCTGCATACAATGACTCAGTAATCTCATCTCTGTGAAGACACACAGGCTGGCTGGAGGCAGAAGGCACTGGAAACCTACCTTTGCAGAATCGGACACATTATCCCAGTATGGAGAAGGAAAGTCCACCTGCCCCATGAGGATCTGGTCGAAAAGCACCTCCTGGCCGTCGCCACTGCTGTTTGGAGGAACGACAGGGGAGTGCCAACCGTCAGCTGGGCGTATGCCACCACTGTGTCCCCGCCGGCCACGCACCCTCCTGTCCCCACAAACGTGCAAAACGTGTGTCAAGCAATGCAAAGGGCCAGCATGGAGCCGTCGGGTAAGCCAAAAAGAAGGAGTTTTTAAACCGTATCAGGGAGATTTACAAAAGACACATAAATCAGCATGTGCAGCGTGGAAAAAACAACAGGCATGGCAGGGAAAGCGTGCGTTAGGCTGTTCTCGGTGGCAGGGTTCTCTGCGAGAGGGGCCAGCATGCTGCTGGGGGTGTGCTGCGGCACTGAGCAGAGCCTGCTGCCCATACCCACGGAACGGAGGAAAGCCACACAGCAGGATGTAGGTGATGACGCCAGCTGCCCAGATGTCCACCTTGAGGCCGTATCTGCAAAGTAAGGGACGTTGGAGTCAGCGGCTCAGGCCCAGGCAAGCCGAGGGCCGTGGGATTGTGAGCCTTCTGTTCCAAATCAAACACAAACCAGACCTAAGAAACCCAGAAACAAACGCTAACTAAGACCCACCAGCTAAATGGTGCTCGAGAAGAGGGGGACACGGACCACCTAAGGTCCACAAATAAAGATCAGAGTGATGAGTGCTTAGGCTCACAGATACCAATAAGCGCAGAAAGGCTTAGTAGAGCCATCTAAATTTTGAGACGGAAGGACACTTGACACCAACTCCCTAATTTTAGAAATGTTGATAACTACATTAGAACATTTTCTGATATATAAAGCATTAGCATACATTATCTTACTTTGTTTTCCCAACAACTCTGTATGTTGGCCAGGACAAGTATTCTTGCCCATTTTACAGAAGAGAAAACTAAGGTTCAGGGTGCCAGGTAATCCTGCCCAAGAGCACACAGCTAGTCAGTGGCAGAGCTGGGCCCTGACTGAGAACCAAAGCTCCCGCCCTGCCTGCTGTGGTCCCTGCTCGTTTGCTCTGCATCTCCTGCTCCAGAGAGGGTGGAAAACCCATCTCCAGCTGGCCACGTGGCGGGGACAACCGAGACCCCCAGCCGTGGGCTGATGTACCAGCAGGAAGAAAGAGTAGGGCTGGTCCCCTCGGCACTGGCGTCCCCAGTGCCCCATTTCCATTGCGTACCTCGGGAGCCCTGCCTATGGCCCTCAATGGGGAGTGGGGCTCGTCCCCCAAAGGGCCTTTCAGCTGGGCAGCCCCTCTCCTCCCCCTTTCTCCTGGGGTGGGGGGTGCATTTGTCTGATCCTGCACAGAGAAACCAGCAGACTCCGGGGGTCACACTCCACAGAAAGATCCACGGATTCCCAAGAGGGTGGGACGGCAGCCGGATGGAGAACAAGGCAACATGATGTCACTGCAGGACACGCTAATCGGCCCAGCAGGATGGCTTCTCCTCTCTGCAGAAGCCAGTGTGTCTCTCTATTAATCAGAACATTTTCCACTCTGGGGTTAATAACTGTGCGTCCACCTTTAACGGAGACCCAATGGAAGCCTTAAACAAGACGCCAGGAATTGAAAGCTTGATGGGAAAAAACAAGATATAACAACACTACGAGAGTGAAAGCAACCGGATGGCTGATTCTGTCCAAGTGGGACCCACCAGTGCCTTCTCCAGCTCTCGTGGGGCTCTCTGCTTTTCACCCGGAGCACTTAGAAGCAGAGAGAAACATTTACCCAGTCTCCGCAATGATTTCTGGGGCGACGTAAGTCGGGGTGCCACACACGGTGTACAGGGGGCCGTCCACGATGGTGGCCAGTCCAAAGTCACCCAGCTTCAGGGACTTGCTGCCGTCCTGGTGCTCGTACACCTGAAGTAAAAGAGAGACGCACAGCCACCTGAAAACCAAGAGCTCAAAGGCCCTTTATTTAAGAAGTGAGGGACCTGATGGTTTACATTAAAAGTATTTATCCTAAAGTAAAAAACAAAAACAAAAAACCAGACAGTGCTGCCAGCCGACACCTCTGAACCCTTCTTTAGGCTGCCGCAGCCTGGGGGGAGCTGCATTTGGGCAGTGCTGCATTCCACAGTGGGTGCCTCCCGAATACGAAGGCCAAGGCGTGTCCACATTTATTGAAATAAATTGTGTTTTGGATGAACACAAATTTCAGATAGGTTTCAGATAGGTTTGAACAGAATATCTTTAAAGAAAAAAACATATGTGCAAAGAAAAAAGTCTGAAAGAATACAAAGGGTGGGTGTATCTGTCCATGGGTGGTGTGGCTGTGGGGATTTGCTCTTCCCTTACGCTTATTTGTATTTGACACTTTCTATGATTAACATCAGCTTGCATGGTAACACGTACCACAACAATTCTCTGGTATAGTATCTGCAATTTATGAAAATAATTACTTCTTTATCCCAATCCAGACGCTTTGCAAATGCAGTTCCTTGGTAACTGAACAAAAAAAAATCTATGCCATGCATTAAAATGCCTTATTTTTAGTGCTGCAAGTTTCTGACAAGATTTATTTATTATTTTTATTAATAACTGAAAGTGATACTAACATTTCATTTCACCTGGAAAGATTTATCAGATGCAGACTCAGCATTCTGTCTGGGTTGCCCTGTTAAGCCAGTTAAAGTCTCTAAGCCTTTCACCCACAAATCAAGGCCAGGCTGCGTGTGGCTACGGGAAGGTCCATATACACTTAATTTTCACTCACGATGAAAACGTGGATTACCTACAAAAAGTATCCTAAATGACTTCTTTTATTTCAAAGAAAAAATCTAAATGCATCCAGACTTAAGTTTGCTGCCCTCCCTTGGAATCAGGAGAAAAAGAAGAAAAAAGTGCAGTGAAATGCTCGTGTCTCCAGGAGATGCCCCAGGAGGGGGTCGCGCCCTGAGCACCAAGACTCCGCACAGAAGCGCCCTGGGCACCGAGACCCCGCACAGACGCGCCCTGGGCACCGAGACCC
>PVIY010061269.1:0-11312 GCA_004026745.1 Myrmecophaga tridactyla | reverse complement strand
CCCCAGGCAGTGACCAAGGCAGAGAACCCGAAGCCCTTCGCCGGCAGCCCCCAGAAAGTGGAAGAGGCAGGGAAGGGGCCTCCTCTATGGGCTTCGGAGGGAGGGTGACCTTGCCGAACTTCGATTTTGGACTTCTGGAGTCCAGCACGGAGAGAGGGTCCATGCCTGGTTTCAGCCCCTGGTCTGGGGTGCTTTGTTATGGACATCCCCGGAAATTAAGCCATTTGAACGTCTGGAGTTTGACACTCCCTGGGCGACTGGAAAGTGGGGATAATCTGTCCCACCCACCGAGGAGGGTTACATTCGCAGTGGTGCCTAATAATTGTGGGCTGTTGGCTACTCTTGTTACTTAATGAGCCTATGGTGAATTTTTGCCCCATAGCTGGGAGTTTCACAAGGATAGAATCGGGTGTCTCTGGGTCACTGCCACGTCTCTCAGGCTCAGCAAAGGAGCTGGTATATAGTCGGCATTCAATCAGGGAAGGAGCAAGTGTGAGATGAGCCTCCCTCCACCCCCAGCCCCAACCTCAGCGCAACTTGCCCAGTGCCTCACCTGGGTGAGGCCACTGCTGCACTGCTTGCAGGGGGCCGCTGAGACTCCAGGATCCTCTTCTTGAATTCCTCCAGGCTGGCTGGATCTGCGGAGAGAAGGACTAGTCAGGCCGGCCTGACTGCCCCAGCAGTCCCTGGACACCTCTGGGCTGGGTTGAGGCGCAGGTGGAAAGAACCCTCCCCTCACCTGGCCTCGCACTCTGTCACTCACCGATGGGTGGGGGGTTGGGGGCAGGGCCCGCGGGTCTTGGCAAGGGCATCGGCTGCGACTGTGGGAAGAAGGGTGAAAGGAGGTTGGTGGCACCTGGGGTTCCAGAGTTCGAGTCCCTCCTCCATGCCCTTAAAGACTCGGGTCCGAGGTCACCACAGAACAGGGAAGCAGGCCGACAGCTTTGGGGAAGGACACACAACCACTTCCCAGGACACACCCGGTAACAGGTGAACAATGACTTGCCCCTGCCAAGAGCCCTCAAATAACTGGGGGCTTCGGTGGTGGCTGGCTTCCTTCGGCGGCCCCCAGACACCCCAGCCCGTGACCCAAACAGAGTCAGCCCGCCCAGTACCCCTCCCTGACTGAAGCCAACCCACTCTAAACCAACTCTACCCGTTCCTAAATGCCATGTCCCAAACAACCTTGGGCCAGCGCTCCCCAAAACCTGAAACCTAAGCCTATTCAGAACCCAATCGCAGCCCTAAAATCTGATCCCTTTTTGACAACAAAACCTTCCTTAGAATCAAGCCCCTACCTAAACGCAGCCTCAGGGAGCAACCTGAACCCACCACAGCTTAGAGCTAACTATGTCCCCACCAGTTCCCTGGACCTGACCACTAGGAAAACACAACCCTCAGCCCCAGTTCCCCAGCCCAGCCCTGGGCTTCACCGTCCACCCCATCTGTGCCTTCCCAACCCCAAACTCAACACCAACTCCAACTGTAGACACCGATAGCTAACTGAAACTTACCCAATGCAGCTCCCACCCCAAACCCATTGATGGTCACACTTCTAACCTCAAACTACATTGCAATCCCAAAGCCATGGAGCCCAGACCTTCACCCCAAACAGAAGAGCTCCCTCAACTCCGACTGAGTTAAATCATCCCCCAATCTGTTGATCCAAATATATCCCAACTGCATCCCATTCCCAAGCCTAGACCCAACAGCCACCTTAAACCCAACCCAGATTGAACCCTAAACCCATTTTCTATGCCATCCCTATCCTAGTGCCAATGAAACCCCAATTCACCCTGAGCCCACACTCCTACCATCTCTGAACCCACCAGCTGGGTCCTCAGCACTGAAATTCAACCGAACCCCAAAGAGCTTGGCACCCTGGGTTCACCCAGCACCCAACCTGAGACCTCAAAGCCACCTCACATGCATCCACCTGGCTCAACTTCTACTCTTTTCTTACAGCCCAAACTCCAAACTCAACCCCAATTCTAAGAATACTGAAATCCTACATGGAACCCAATAATAACCCAAACCAGTTCTAGGTACAGCAATCACCAGCCACTCAGCTCAGCCCAACTCGGAACGTGGATCCAACATCCACGCCAATTCTCACTCTAGACTTGCTCCAGCTCTCACCCTAACCCCAAGCATTGCTAACCCCAACCCGACACCCCCTAATGCGTCAACCCAGATACATCCCAAATATGGGCCCAACCCCAATCATAAACCAACCCTCCATGAATCCCTCACCCTAATCCTGAACCAACATGGCACCCACTAGCCATCCCAGCCACTCTTAATCCTTGCTCAGTGCTGCTGCCAATTCCAAAACCCACTCCAATCCCAAAGCCAATAAAATAACCAGTGACTGCAATACTGAGATGAACCCTAGACTCAACAGCCACTTACATGTAACGCCAGACTCAACTCTAAATCCCTCCTCAATGTCTAAACTCAAGCCAACCCTAGCCCCAACAGCCACCCTACCCCCAATCGAAGTCTTAACCCTCCACCCTTTGTCAAAGCCAAGCCCCATCCCAAACTCTGACCCAACCCTAACGGGAGTGAAACTCCCGAGTGTGTCCTAAGGAACCCAGCTTAGACCCTGCAGTCAACCTCAACCTTAATGCTAAACCCAAGTTCAACGTCACCACCACCTTGACCTCCAACCCAGCCCACCTTGGCCCTGATGCAGGTGTCCAGGGCTGAGTTGCTGACTTCCAGCTGCAACTTGAGCTGCTCTGCCTCCCGTTTCTTCTCCTCCAGCTCCTTGGCCAAGTTGTCTCGCTCCTTCCGCAGCGCAGCCTTCTCCTCCAGAGCTAGCTGCGTCTGCCGGGCACATTCACCCTGGAGCTTGGCCTCCCGGCTCTGGGCTTCCTTCTCCGCCTTCTCCTTGGCCTCCTGGAGGGCCCTCAGGCCCTGCTCGGCCTCCAGCTTCTGGCGCTGGAGGTCCGAGTTCTCGCGGGCCACGCGCTCGATGCCTACCCGGAGGCCCCGTGCCAGCTCCTCCACCTTGGAGCTCATGAGACTGGGCATGTGGTCGCAGCTCCTCCGGATGGAGGCCACCTCCGTGCCCAGCGGGTGGTAGGGGCTGTAACTCAGGGCGTCGAGGGTGCGAGGGATGATGGAATCCCTCCAGAGGTTCCGCAGGTCCACCTCGAACTTCTCCTTGTCCAGGGGCAGGCAGAGAGCTTGTACCTTCTGCAGTCGGGCCTCGGCCAGCTGGCGCTCCTGGCGCTGCTGCTCCCGCGTCTTCCCGCACTCCGCCAGCTGCTCCCCCACCGCCTGCCTGCCCAGCGCCAGGGCTTCCTTGTCTTTGGTGCAGGTGGCCTTCTCCTTCGCCAGCTCCCCCTCCAGCGTCTGGGCCTTCTGGCCAAGCATGAGAAGCATGGCTGAAGACACGGGAGGGTAAGACAAGGGTCAGTGAGCGGCTTGGAGGACCGGGCAGCAGGGCTCTAAATCTCCCTGCCATGTGGGGTAGGACTCCCAGGATGAGCTGAGACCCGGCATCATGGGACTGAGAAAACCTTCTCGACCAAAAGGGGGAAGAGGAAAATGAGACAAAATAAAGTGTCAGTGGCTGAGAGATTGCAAACAGAGTCGACAGGTTATCCTGGAGGTGATGCTTATGCATTATATAGCTATCCCTTTCTAGTTTATGGTGTACGGGAGAGGCTGGAGGGAAGTACTTGAAACTGCTGAGCTGTGTTCCAGTAGCCTTGATTATTGAAGAAGATTGTATAACAATATAGCTTTCACAGTGTGACTGTGAGGGTGAAAACCTTGTGTCTGATGCTCCTTTTATCCAGAGTACGGACAGATGAGTAAAATAATAATAATAATAAGGATAAAAATAAATAAGGGGAATGAGGGGTAAAATAAATTGGGTAGATTGAAATGCTAGTGGTCAGTGAGAGGGAAGGATAAGGAGTATGGGATGTATGAGTTTTTTCTTTTTTCCTTTTATTTCTTTTTCTGGAGTGATGCAAATGCTCTAAAAATGATCACGGTAGGTGATGATATTGCGAGCCACTGATTATACACCGTGTGTGGACTGGATGTGTATGAAGATTTCTCAGTTAAAAAAGGATGAGCACTGGGCAGGGAGCCCATCAGCCAAGCCCCCCTCAGGACCACCCTACTTACCGTCACAGCTCTTGTTGCTTTCTTTGAGCTGCAGCTGGCATTGGTTCTCGCTCAAGATGATGGCAGCCATATATCGTTCATTATTCTGGCAGATGACCTGTCGGGGGGAGGGATCACAGGGCAGAGTTCAGGGCCCGGACCCTGTGGGCTCCTCTCCCCTGCGCTGCCCGGGCCCTCGCTCGGATCTGGGTTGACCAGTTGGCCCGCGTGACAAGAGGTGTTGGCTTGCTCTTTAAAAGTTTTTATTGTGAATATGATTCAGCGATCAAAAGGAATGCAGGCCCGCTACACACTACAACCTGGGCGAACCTTGACAACACCGCCGTTGCCAGCTGTCGATTGATTTTCAGCAAGGGTGTCAACGTAATCCAGTGGAGGAAAGAGACTTCTCAACAAGTGGGTCTCCAGGGGCGGCAGGACGGAACTGGACCCCGTCTCACACCCACCAGCAAAAATGAGCCCAACCAAGGGCCTGAATATAAGAGCGAAAACCCTAAAACTCTTAGAAGGAAGCATAGGCTTCAATCTTCAGGATCAATTTCCTCAATATGACATCAAAAGCACAAGCAAAAGAAAAGAATACACTGAACTTCACTAAAATTAAAAACGATTATGCTTCCACACACAGTATCACGAGCCCACAATGGCTCTAATTAAAAAAAAATTTAAAATGAAAAAAAGACAATAACAAGAAAGTGAAAAACAACAAACAGAATGGGAGAAAAGTTTGGCAAATCATCTATTAGATAAGGGATTTGTATCCAGAATAGATTTTTGAAACTCTTACAGCTCAACAATAAAAAGACAATTGCATCTTTTAAATGGGCAAAGAATCTGAACAGACATTTCTCCAAAGGAGATCTACAAATGGCCAGTAAGCACCCGCAAAAAATATTCAACCTCATTGGGAAATGCAAATCGAAACCACAAACTCAAACCACCTCCCACCCACGAGAGGGCTATGATCAAAAAGCCAAGGACTAGTGAGTGTGATGAGGACGTGGAGAAATCAAAACTTCCACACGTGGGAGGGTAAAAGGGCTCTGTCACTTTGGAAAACAGTGTGGCGGTTCCTCAAAAGGTTAAATATAGACACGTGCGGCTGCAATTCTGCTCCTGGGAATTGCCCAAGAGAAAATGAAACCCCAAGCCCACAAGTTGTACAAATGTTTGCAGCAGCATAACTCATTATTGCCAAAAGGTGGAACAGACCCAAGTATTCAACAGCCGACGAATGGATGGAACGTGCTCCATACACACACCGGAATATTATTCAGCCGTAAAAATGCACGTTATAACAAAGATGAACCCAAAGCCAGCATGTGGAGTGGAAGAAACCGACACGAAGGGCAAATATTGCATGACTCCACTTAACACGAAACGTCCACAGCAGGCAAACACGTAGAGACAGAAAGGAGACTGGGGGGCTGCCAGGGGCTGAGGGAGGAGAAATGGGGGATGACGCCTAATGCAAGTTCTCCCTTTGGGGCACTGAAAATGCTCTAAAATTAAAGAGACCACAAACCAATGACTGTGTATTTTAAATGGGCAAATTGTACGGTGGATGAATTTTATCTCAACAAAGTGGTTTTTTAAGAAAGTTTTTACTAGAAACCCAGGCCATGCAAACAGGTCCCTCGGCCGAGATACAACAAGGAAGGGTACGGGGGTGCTTTGATTTTCTGCAGTTCATCATCCTTTCCTGACATCGTGTCCTCTGGACACGGCAAGGACAGAAATAGCTTGGGGGGGGGGGCGGTGGCTTTTGTTTTTAAAGAGCCTTAGCCCCAGACCGGGAAGGTCTGCAGATGCGAACAGACGCCCCAAGAGGAGGCGAAGGACGGCTTTCCGTGGGGGTGGTGGAGCGATGAGTAAGGAGGGGTGCCCTTCCCGCTCCCCAGCCGCACCCAGGGGGAACAGGCAGCCCGTCCGCGGGTTTGGGGCCCCCCTCCCTGGACACCGCTGGGGTGGGAGCAGACCTGGGATGCCTCTGAGTTAAACTCGCCTTTGTCCTCCACGGGCTCATGCCAGAAATTCAGGAGCATTTGTAGAAAAGTTAAGAAAACTCCTATTTCTAGCCCAACCCGGATCTGGGAGAGAAGAAACATACCCACTACGGCCAGATGGGTGGGGGATCCGGGGGGGGCTCTCCATGGTCAGCGCCACTTTCTGGGGGGCAGCGTGGACCCTGGGGGCCCCGGGGCCATTGGGGAAAATGCTGAGGGCTTCAAGACAAGACAGTTGTAACTCAAAGGGAAAAAAGCTGTGGTCCCAAATGCAGTGCTTTTAAGCTCCCAGATTTGTAGGTTTTTAATATGCTAAAATGGGGGGGGGGTGGCAGGATGTTGGTGCGAGGGAGGGGCCTACAAGGTGAGGATCCCAGCGAGGGGCCCTGCCCTGGGGGACTGAGTGGGGTACACAACCCTGCCTTGGAGGGGGCTGAGTGGGGGGCACGGCCCTGCTCTGCCCTGGGGGACTGAGTGGGGTACACGACCCTGCCCTGGAGGGGGCTGAGTGGGAGAGACACAGCCCTACTTTGGAGGGGCTGAGGTGGTACATGGCCCTGCCCCGGGGGACGGAGGAGGGGGACACGGCCCTGCCTTGGGGTCTGAGAGGAGGGCACCTCCGTATCCTGGGGGTCAGAGCCTCCCGTGGAGAGAGCTGGGTGCTCCCGGGCTCCAGCGGTCCCCAGGCCCCCGGCCCGCCAGGACGCGCGGGTGTGCGGAGGCTGCGGGGCTCCAGCCCTCTCAGCCCTGTCCTCCTAGCCCCTCTAGGCCCCCCGCCGCCCGCGGCCCTGGGGGAGCCTCTGGGGAAGCCCGAGGGTGCCCGGCGCGAGCTGGGGGCTCTAGCGGCAGCCCACCCACGCCGCCCCACCCCACCCCGCCTCCCCGGGCCCCGCCGCGTCCGGGTCCCGCAGTCCCGCAGCTGCACGCGCCTCGCCCAGCGCCGTGCGCCTGGTGCTCCCCTGCCGCAGTGTGCCCCCCCCCGGGGGCGCGCCGCGAGCACTCACGCGGTCGCCCTGGCACTGGCGGAAGCTGGCGTTGAGGCGCTCCAGGTCGCGGCGGGCGCCGAGCAGCAGCTGCATGAGCGCGTCCTTGGCGCGCGCCGTGAGGTTGAGCTCGCGGCTGAGGTTGGCCTGCGTCGCCGACAGCCCCAGCACCTGGCCGTAGAGGCCGTCGGCGCGGCGCTCGGTGGCCTGCAGGTGCGCCTCGGTGCCCACGTGCGCGTTGCCGTACACCATGAACAGCACCAGCCCCAGGATGATGAGCGACTGCGTGAGGGACGCGAACAGGAAGAAGTAGCGCAGGTAGTGCCAGCAGCCCCGCGCGCCCGCCTCCCGCAGCCCCCGCGCGCCCGGCCCGCCGCCCTCCAGCCCCATCTGCGCCCGCCTCTGCGCCCCGCCGCCGGGGGAGTGCTTATATTACCCGTCTGAATGCTTCCTCTCGCCGCTCCTTCCTGGCCGGGAGGAAACGGGGGCCGCGGGTTATCACGACAACCCCCCCACCCCCACCCGTCGGGGCGGGGCCGCCTCGGCCTCCCGGGGCCTCTGCTTCCCCCCCCCCGCTCCTGCTGCCCGCCGGCGAGGCTGGCCAACGCAGGAGGCCGTTTGATCGTCGCCCCCACCCCCTCCCGGCCGCCCCCTCCACCCTTGGCCTTCCCATGGCGCGGAGAGAGAAACTGAGGCACGGTGAGAAGAGGGGCCCCGGCTAGGCCTCGCTCGCTGTCGGTGTGCAGGACTCGGACCCCCGCCCCCCCACAAGGTGCTCGTGGAATGGGATAAAACACGCCGGCATACAGTAGGCGCCCAATAATTGGCAAAGGAGCTGATTGTGGAGGGAGCGGCTCTACCGTCCCTCACCCCCAGTGCCCGGCCCCCACCGGAGCTCAATAAGTGTTTCAGGAGAGCAGAAGCAAGGCCAACTGTGAGTGGGGACCAGGGGCTCTGGCATTCTGTGCCTCAGTTTCCCCCTTTGGAAGACAGACAGGCCTTATCACAGGACTGTGCTGAGATTCAGGGAATATATTATGACTGTAATTTTCTGCTGACAGCATAATTGGGGGTTCACAGAGCTGGTGAATGGTAACTGCTGCACTGGGGGTGCCAAGGCTCCAGCCTCCCGACCCCCAACCCCTCAAGAGAGCTTTCTGGGGACACTGCGGCTCCCCCCAGGCCAGCGCGGAGGGCATTTCTGGGTGTGCCCCCTGCCCTGTCCATCCCAGGGGCCCCTCTCTGCTTCCCCTATGCTGGGTGAGGCCAGCACCTCTCCCCCCTCCCCACCCAGAAGGCATCAACCCCAGGCACTGGGGAGAGGAGCTGTGGACGCAGACACCCCAGGCCCCAGGGGATCAGGGCTGAGCTGAGGGAAGGTACTGCCCCTCCAGCGGGGTCCCCTTTCCTGGGGGCACCATTGCTCCCATCAGCTGGGGTGCCGTAGTGGACAGGGGGAGGGAGGCCATGGGGAGGTCACTCCAGGGTGGTTCTGGGCCAGGCTAGGGGGGGCAGGCCTGAGAAGGAGGAAGTTCTCAGGGGGAGGCAGGAAACCACCGGGTGACCTTTGGCCTTTACCGCTCCCCCCCCCCCCCCCGTGGTCCTGGCCCTTGGAGACGGCTGGGGGGGGGATATAGGGGGTGGGGCAGCTGGGAGGCGTGGGGTGGGGGCGGCCACCAGTGCCCGACCCGCTGTTTCCCCAGGTTGGCCAGGCCGGCCCCCAGCCCCTGGAGTAGGGGGTAGGGCATCTGGATCTGGGGGTGCAGCCTCCGCAGAGTGAATGAAGGGTTTCGGCAACGTCGAGCTTTGGGGTTCAGTTGTGGCTGCATCGCCGCCTACAGCCAAGTGAATGAGCGCAAGGACATCCGCTCGCTGAGCCTCAGTTTCCCCCTGGCGACTGGCATGGGGCATGGCCAGTCGCGGAGTCGTTCACCCAGAGCCTGGCACGCTTGGGAATAGGTGGTGACACTTCATTTTTTTTTACCGTGGGTCCCGCTGGTGACTGATGCCAGCCCGAGGAGCTGGGCGACGGGAGCGCGCGGGTGACAAGGGTCCTGCCGAGGTGCCTAGGCAGGGAGCAGCCCCCAGGCAGCATGGGAGACACGAGGGTCTTGGTATGGCCCCAAGACCCTGGTTCTCCTTCGTAATATATGGAAAGTGTTTTATATGTGCGTGTACCCACGTGCCGTCTGCTGCCAGGGGAAAAGAAAGGGGACCCTAAACCCAGAAAACCAAAACGCCACCCTAGACTTGCCCTGCCAAAGTGCTACAATTTTTTTATTGATATATATTCCATATTCACGTACGCTGTAACCATCCACAGTGTACAATCAGTCAGTACAATATCGTCGTACAGCTGTGTATTTATCATCACAGTCGACTTTTTCCTTCTTTTTTCAGGAAAAGTAACATACATACAAAAAAGCAATAAATCTCAAAGCACATTGCCACAATTACTTGTAGAACAGGTTTCATTTCAGAGTTTGGTATGGGTTACAATTCCACAATTTTAGGTTTTTATTTCCAGTTGCTCTAAGATACTGGGAGACTAAAAGAAGTATAAGGATTCAGCACTCATTTGTTAAGCCCACCTTCTCTGTATAACTCCACCATCACCTCTGATCTTTCTCCCACTCTTTAGGGGTATTTGGGAGCTGCCCATTCTAACTTTTTCACTTGGAACAAAGTACTATAATTTTGTGCAGTGTCAGAGTGACACAGAGTTTTAAATATATATCCTAATGTATTTATTTGAAGCTCAAAAAGGTTACTTTGTTTCTTTTTGGCCATTTGCTGTCACGTCTTTGATACCTGGTGTTTCATTTTCGAATAATTTCATTAGCTACTTTTACTATTATTTTTTTACGGAAAAGGTAACGATGAAACTTGCTCCATTGGGCTCAACATTTTGTCCCTGACATTTGTTGGTTCCTTTTCACCTACTGTTTAGAATCCACCCCGAACGTTACCATAATAATCATCAGTGGGCATTTTTGTGCTTCCAGGGTGGTTTTGTTTCAATGGACAAATCAAGATTTGAACCGGATCCCAGCAGACGACGCGGAGCGGCGCGGGGGCGCCCCGGCAGCCACCGAAAGGCTCTGCTCCCGCCGGCACCGCTTTCTGCAAATGCGCTGCCCGCGGAGGCGCCGGATTCACCGGCCGCCAGACACCTCCCTGCCCTCTGCCATGCAAGGGTTGGGTATTTTTCCTGAAAACAATTTGTTATGTTTACAGGAAATTTTACTCACGAATCCCTTCGGATTCCCTTGGGGGTGGGGGTGTGGGGTGAGCATCATAAAGTCAGGCTTTGTTTTTTGTTTAGTTTTTTTTTTTTTTAAACTTAGATTGTATTGTGACATGGATACAAGGTAAAATGCACTATTTTAACCACTTTCAGTCATCATGATGGACGGCTATGCGCCACCATCCCTTACCAAAACTTTTCCATCCAGCATCCCATACAGAAACTCTGTACCTTTTAAGCAGTTTCTCCCCATTCCCTCCCCCTCCCCCATGTCCCCAGAACCTCGCAATCTACTTTCTGTCCAGATTTTGGTATTAAAACTTTAAAAACAAAACAAGACAAAACATAGAAAACCATACACAGAATTTAGTTTTATCTGTTTGCTGGGCAGTGACACCACGAAATTTGAACCGGAAATCTATGGTAATATGAAGTTTTCAAAAACACTCACATGTGTGGACAACCTAAGCTATAGGCTGAGCCCCCAGTCTTGGGTTTGTTCATATGAAACTTAACCCCACAAAGGATAGGTCAAGTCTACTTAAAATTTAGGCCTAAGAGTCACCCCCAAGAGAGCCTCTTTTGTTGCTCAGATGTGGCCTCTCTCTCCAGCCAACACGACAAGCAAACTCACTGCCCTCCCCCTCTCTGCGTGGGACATGACTCCCAGGGGTGTGGACCTTCCTGGCAATGTGGGACAGAAATCCTAGAATGAGCTGAGACTCAGCATCAAGGGATTGAGAAAACCTTCTCGACCAAAAGGGGGAAGGGAGAAATGAGACAAAGTGTCAATGGCTGAGAGATTCCAAACAGAGTCGAGAGGTTATCCTGGAGATTATTCTTATGCATTAAGTAGATATCACCTTGTTGTTCAAGATGTAGTGGAGAGGGTGGAGGGAACTGCCTGAAAATGTAGAGCTGTGTTCC
>PVIY010061268.1:0-11313 GCA_004026745.1 Myrmecophaga tridactyla | reverse complement strand
GTACCACCCCGTCTAGTTTTGAATCTCCATTATTTTGTCTTTCATCCCCACAATTTATGTCTCTTTTTAAACTTTCAAAGTCTTTATGCTTACATATTGTCTTATTAATATCCTTTAGCTCCATATTTTCCCTCATCTTCTTGAATTGGTTTAGGAGGTTTGTTTGATCTTCTTTGTTTAGTTGTTCCAAATTCTGTGTCTCCTCTGAAGTTTTAATTTGTTCCCTTTTCTGAGCCATATCTTCCTCTTTCTTAGTATGACTTTGAGTTTTTGCTGATTCTGGGCTTCTATTGATTTTGATATGTTAACACTGAAGGTGCAGTTCTGCCTCTTGTTGAGTGTTTTATTGTTGATTTGCTTTGTTAAGGCTCTTCTTTGATACTTGGTCCAACTTATTCTGGACCTAGGGTAGTTTGTGTTTTACTGTTCAGATTTCTTCAGCTCTTCTTCATCTGATTCTTGCCTTGGATATGCAGTACAATGTTTAAGTTTGCACTTTTTGTACAGTTTTTAATATTGCACTTTTTGTGCAGTTGTTTCACTTGTAGAGAAAGCTTCCTTTCCTCTGTTACTTCTCCAGGAATCTTGGTCTGTTCTGTTTGTTTTGTGAGAATTTTCTCCCTGCTCCTATGATATGTTTATATTCTCTCCCTCACGCAGTGCTCCCTTTTCCTTACACTTTTAGTCCTGGACCCATACGGTCTTACAGCAGTTCAGTTTATCCATCCCCCTCCTTTTATTTCTACAAAACTTTTCTGTCTGTGGTTTCTTCCCTGTTAGGTTCTCTTGCACGGGTGACCCAAATTGGGTCAATACAGAAAGGTGGGTCAATCCAGAATAGTCCATTTTATATTTAGGTGGTCCAGCCAACAGAGTCTGGATTGCATGTGTTTATCTCTTGCCAGCATTTCTGCTGCAGTCTCTCCCTCTCTTTTGTCCCCCCCTGGGGGCTGTATTGTATATGGCTCTCCTCAGCAACTTGTATCCTGCCCTGTACTCTGTGAACTTCGGTCCTGGTGCCTGGAAATTCATGGAGTTCCAACTTGTAGCTGTGAATGGCTCTATGGTCTGCATCCCTGGCATAAGGGACGCAGGCCATGCTGCCTTTCCTTGACCCCCAAAGCTGTGTGGGATCAAGTGAAGAGGAGGGGTCTGGACTGGTGGGTCCAGGAGGGAAATATCCTACCTCATCCTGGAGATTCCTTTTCTTTTTCTTTGATTCAGTATTTGTGGCGTCCCTCTCCACTCGCTGTTGTCCTCCACAGTTCTAAGCAAATGGGATTTGTCCTTTTATTAGTTGATTCTGAGAGGAGACTTTTCCAGGGGATGTTTTATAACATCGTGTTAATAACATCACTCCCCCATTAACTAACTTTTAAACCTATGCTTTCTCAATAATATATCTTGCCTTCCTTCAGTGTGCTATCATCTGAGAATTGACTTGGAAAATAAAACAATAACTCCATGTACATTTTTAAATTAAATGTATCTTTCCTGTGTAAGATGCCTTGTGGTGTAGATACTTACCTTCATATTTATTCTCCTACCAGTGTTCTGCTGATATCATCTGCCTATGAGATGCTTGTAATAATTTAAGGGCCATTCAACAAGCAAACATCTATTGAGCATCTCCCATGCTTAAGATATTATTCTAGGTTATGTGGTTGAAAATTAATCTTTTCAGGTCCTTACAGTTGTGTTATAGCAACAAGAAATCCCCATACCATGATGATAAATAATTAGATAAGAGGGTATTTGGTAAGCTCTAGATGAGTTGTGTTGAATAGCACCAAGTAGACTTAAGTCTATGTTTATTCATTCCACTATGAAGTGAAGCACCATTCTGAATTTAAGCAGATATGTGAAGGAAGGAGGAGAAGATTTAGCAAATTGAAGTATAGAGGGAGGAAAGGGACTAAAACTGGAGCAGTTGCTTGATTAAATCACAAAAGGAAAATAGCATGAAACATTGTCTAGATATTATAAGTTATTTGATTGGAATGCAGATTTATACTTATGGTAAAAATGGTGTATAAAAACAAGATGGTATAGGAGACTGACAGTAAATGTAAGATTACACAACTGATATGTACTACTCAGGAAGGATTTAAACTATATAAGACTTAGATGAATCTGAGTTCATCAAGAAAAAGCTTCCCCAAGGAAGGAAACGGAATCTGAAGGATACATGAGAGGTAACAAGAGGGGGAGAAGCATATCCTGGCAAAAGGCAGGAATAGCATGTGGTGGGAGGTTACTTATGTGGATAGGGCTACCCCATAGTAGGAGGCTGTGAAGGCACATCTGAAAAACCGAATGAAGGCTATGAACTTAAATATATAAAGGAGTGTGTGTGAGATGAAGCAGTAGAGGTCAACGGTGGTCAGACCATGGGATGATATTAATTACTATCATAGTTGCACTGAAAAGCATTTGAAGATGTTAAGGGGGAGGTGATATGGATAAATGGGCATTTGAAAATATCACTGTGGTTGTGGTGTGGGGAATGGTTTGGAGACTTTAAGTGGAAGTGATAGATTAATTATAAAAGTTACTGTACTAATCTAAGAAAGAAATGATAATACCTTGGTCTAGAGTAATTGCAATGGAAATGGAGAAAAGTGGAAAGATTTGAGAGATATTTGGCAACTATAATCAAGAGGACTCCAGATAGGGTTGGATTTGAGGAAATAACTAGGATGGCTCTTAAAATTTTTGATTTAGGCATCTGGATGGATTATGGAGCCATTCACTAAGGTAGAGACTATGTAAGAACATCAAATTGTAATTACTGAATTTGTATACTTTGTGTTTTCTTTCTTGATTAGGTTAAATGGTGGTTTATCTATGTTGTAGATTGTTTTATGTTTATTTTTCTACTGTTTTTCTGTTTTCAACTTCAATCAATTTTGCTTTCATTTTTATGATTTCCTTCTTTCTACTTTCTGATTCACTTTATATTATTTTCCTTATCTTTTGGGTTGTAAGAGTAATTAATAAATATTAATCTTCTTGTATACTTTTAACTTTTTATTTTGGTAACGTATATAAAATTCAGATTTTCCCATTTTAACTACTTTCATTCAGTTTTATTAATTATATGCACAATGTTGTGCTATCATCACCATTCATTACCCAATATTTTTCATAATCCGAAACAGAAGCTCTGTACCCATTAAGCAATAACTCATTATTCCTGCCCCCTACTCTCCCCATACCCCAGCCCTAGTAACCTGCAGTCTATTTTCTGTCTCTGTGAATTTCCTTATTCTAGGTATTTCATAGAGGAGGGATCATACATTACAGTATTGGTCCTTTTGTGTCTGGATTATTTCACTCAACATGATGTCTGTAAGTTTCACTGTGTTATAGAATGTATCAGAACGTCATTGCTTTTTATGGATGAATAATAACCCATAATATACATATATAGCATTTTGTTAATCTATTCATCTGTTGATGGACACTTGGGTTGCTTCTACTCTTCGGCCATTCTGAATAATGCTGCTATGAACACTAGTATACAAATATATGTTTGAGGCACTGCTTCCAGTTCTTTTGGGTATTTCCAGGTCACGTGGCAATTACATGTTCCACTTTCTGAGTAACTGCCTGTGCTGGTTTGAAGCTATTATGTACTCCAGAAAAGCTATGTTCTTTAATCCTCATTCAGTATTGCTGGGTGGGATCTTTTTGATTGTTTCTGTGGAGGTGTGACCCACCCAATTATGAGTGGTAACTTTTGATTAGATGGTTTCCATGGAAATGTGTCTCCACCCATTCAAGGTGAGATTGCTTACTGGAGCTCTTTAAGAGGGAACCATTTAGGAAAAAGCTTCAGAGCCATGAGAACCCACGCAGCCAGAGACCTTTGGAGATGAAGGAAAATGCCCCTGGGGGAGCTTCATGAAACAAGAAGCTGGGAGAGAAAGCTAGCAGACATCACCATGTGCCCTCCCAGCTGAGAGAGAAACCCTGAACTTCATTGGCCTTTCTTGAGTGAAAGTAACCTCTTGTTGGTGCCTTAATTTGGACTTTTTCACAGCCTTAGAACTGTAAATTTGCAACTTAATAAATTCCCCTCTTTAAAAGCCATTCTGTTTCTGGTATATTGCATTCTGGCAGTTTTCAAACCAGAACACTGCCAAACTGTTTTTCACAGTGGCTGCACCATTTTACAGTCCCACCAATACTGTACAAGGGTTCCAATTTCTCTGCATCTTCACCAACATTTCAATACCATTTGAGAGGGTGTAAGATGGTATCTTTTGAAATTTTGATTTGCATTCTCTGATGAACAATGATGTTGAGTATCTTTTCATGTGCTCATTGGTCATTTGTATACCTTTGGAGAAATCTCTATTCAATTCCTTGGCCCATTTTAAAATTGGGTTGTTTGTCTTTTTGCCCTTAAGTTATAACTCTTTGTATATTCTGGATATTAAACCTTTGTTTTATTTACTTCTATGCTTATCAGTACTTAAGGCTATGAATTTTTCTGTTGAACTAACTGTATCCCAAGACTTGCAGTTCTGCTCTTGTGTCACTTTAGAGCCCTTTTCTTTGAACTTCCTTGGCTGATAATTTTATAACTTCAGATGTTGGAAATTATAAATAAGCCTTTTAAGGAACACTAACAATCAGCAATACTTTGCTATATATCAACAAATACCTACTTATGAAAAAAACAACTGTCCTATGGTTATAAGAATTGATGCTGATACAATCGCCAGTGGCAGATTTACAGATGGAGTGAAAAGGTGTTATGGCTCCAAAAGTCTTGGGGAAAGTAATAACAAAGTGTTCAAGAATATTTACTAGATGCTAAAATCTGGCTCCAGTGAAATAAGGACACCAGTACCAGTGTGTGGCAATAAAAATTGCTCCCTAATATGTGAGAATTCAAAGAGAAAGGCTAAATGTTTTAATACATTATTTTATTAAATAGGTTATTTTAAATTTACCTATGTGTAATTATATTAACATTTTAAACATTAAAATGACACATTTGACTCCATTGACTCCATTACCAAGAACATTTTTTTATATTCATGTTGGAAGAAAATCTTTTTAAAAGTTTTTTTTTGGTGTCTGTAGGGAAGGGCAGTGGATATCTTCTATTTGGAAAAAGAAGAGAATCTTCTTAACTTCATCTTGACTTGAGATTCCCTTAAGAGCATGACTTTTAATCTGGGTTCTTTCCCTTATAAATGGTTTCCTTTGGGAAAATATTTAACTTCCTAAGCCATGGCTGTCTCATTGATAAATTGGAATTACTGATAATTTCTGTCCCATAAGAACATTGATAGAATTAGAAGTCATTTTACCTGCAAAGTAATTATCACAGTGTTTGGCACATAGAAGTTGGCTAATATATGCTTATTATTGTGTGTTTCTTCTTTCAACCTTTAGTCATTTTTCCTGAAGTTCCCCATTGTGTGTTTGTTAAAAGTTTTTATTGTGCAATATAACATATATACAAAAAAGCAATAAATTTCCAAGTACATTTTAACAATTAGTTATAGAATAGATTTCAGAGTTTGGTATGGGTTAGAGTTCCACAATTTCTGGTTTTTGCCTCTAGCTGCTCCAAGACACTGGAGACTAAAAGAAATATCAATATAATGATTCAGTAGTCATACTCAGTTTTTAAATCCTAACTTCTCTGTTATAACTCTTCCTTTTCCTTTTCCTTTGATCCTTCTCCCAATCTTAAGGGATATTTGGGCTCTGTCCATTCTAACTTTTTCTTGTTGAAAAGGGATGTCAAAAATATAGGTTAGAAGTACCTCATAATTTTGGAGAGGCTGGCCTCTCTGGGTTTCAGGACTTATCTGGCGTAGGAACAGTCTGGAGGTTATAGGTTTCTGGAAAATAAATTTAGTGCATGAAACTTTTATAGAATCTCAGATGGAGTCCTAGGTGTTCTTTAGAGTTAACAGGAATGATACTGGTTGGGACTTGGCATACCATGGCAGTTAGCAATATCTAGCTGAAGCTTGCATAACAGAAGCATCCAGAATAGCCTCTTGACTCTGTTTGAAATCTCTTAGCCACTAATACCTTATTTTGTTACCTTTATTTACCCATTTTGGTCAGGAAGGCATTGTCAATCTCATGGTGTCGGGGGAGGCTCATCTCTGGGAGTCATATCCCATTTTGCCAGAGGGACTCTCACCCCTGGATATCATGTTCCACCTAGGGGGTAGGGTAATGATTTTACTTGCAGAGTTAGGTTGAGAGAGAGAGAGAGAGAGAGAGAGAGAGAGAGAGAGAGGCCACATCTGAGCAACCAAAGAGGTTTTCTGTAAGTAACTCTTAGGCATAATTACAGATTGTCTTAGCTTCCCTATTACAGGAATAAGTTTCATAAGAGCAAGCGTGAAGATCAAGGATTTGGCTTATTAACTTGGGAGTCCCTTATGTCTGAGACAGTATTAGGGGTTTCACAGATAGGAAAGTTTAATAATTCCATATTTTTTCTTTAGTCCCTCAAGGGACTTTGTCAATACTTTCTAATTATCTGCCCAACATACTCTGAGATGTTTCCAAGTATTACATTAAGCAGTACAGAATTACTAGCCCTTATCCCCATTCTGGACTCCATGTATTTGGATTGTTTAAATGAGCTATCCAAGCAGGTTAAGTTAGATTGTGTGCTACCGAAAAATTTAGTATTTGAACAAAATAAACCTCTCTTCCTTTGGTCTCATACAGTAGGTGAAGCTCTAAAATACAGACACTATCTTCCCTTGCCCTGGTTTACCTTAGTCCCAACAAGATCAATTTCGTTCTTGCCTCTAATTGAAGCCTGATCTCTTTTTTGATTTATTTAACAGTTGTTATATGTAGCAATGCTGACTTTCAGAGCTGCAGAACTCCAACTCTCAGTCTTAGATGTCAAACAGGTACCCAAGTTCCCAGGGAAATATCAGGTTATACACATGTAGCACAGCATCTCAGAATCTAGAAATAACACTTAAAACTCTGGACTAAATGTGACTGCTATATGAGCTTACAATCTAGGCCCCAATTTTCTTATAAGTATTTTCAGAAAGCAACCATACAATAATGTCCCCAACATTCATTCACTTTGTTGTCTGCCTCACGACTTCATTCCTTTTATAATCGCATAATATTCCGTCATATGCATACACCACAGTTCACCTTTCTGTTTCTCAGTCAGTGTACCCTTTGGCCACCTCCATCCAGTGGGCATCATGGATAATGTCCAAAGTAAATAATCTGTGTCTTGCAGTATCCTCACTTAGTTGTACTCTCAATTTTAGATAGTTTTCATTGCTCCAAACAGAAAAATAGCAGGTAAACATACCCACATCAAACAGCAAACCTAAACCTCCTCTTAACTCTTGTCCCTCCCCCCAATTATTTCCCCTGGTATGGTTGTAGTATTGTTGATGTCTTCTTAGCTATAGGCCATAGCATGCAATACCAGTTTCCCCCATACTCCTCTATTATTGACTCTTTGTACAAGATTCATACCTTTGAAGTAATTCATGCAATAACTTATTTGTATTTGTGGTGTTAATCAGTGGGATACATGGCTGTGTTCAACCCCTTTCAATCATGTTCACCTTTAATATGGCAGTATTACTTATAACCCCACTATTGAACTACCATCGCTTCTATCTGTTCCCTTACATTTAAGTTCAATCTAATCTGGTAATCATTCACCCATCTCTAGCTTCTGTGTATCTCTAGGTCTCCTATATTCTACATTATAAGCCCATTGTGTGGTTTTTATTTTATTATCTATCCTTTTCCTATGATCTACACAGTGACACAATTTTGATAAGAAAGAGCCTAATGTTTTTATAGTTCTAGTGTTCTAAAGAAGAGAGAATATAAAACATAATGGACTTTTTATGAGTTGCACTAGCAAGAGAAGAAAGTTAATACTCTTGCTGTTAAATCTAATACATGGAAAGTTGTGATCCTTTAAACCAAAAAATGATGCTGCCAGTCTATCATCAACAGTACTTACACTGAGAGTTGCTTGGAACTAGATATGTGCATTTGCTTAGCTCTCCTTGTGAGCAAACATTTTTCTTATTTATTCCATTTTTTATTTTTAAAATTTTATTTATCTTTTTGAGCTATATTAGATATATAAACAGCTACCAATACAGGCTAGTTAAATAAATATTTCCTCCAAATTTTGATACTATCCTTTGGAAAATAACTGCTTTATTGCTCTTTTAATTTGGCAAAAGTGCCCCCATCACAAGACAGTAATAAACCACTGTGTTAATAGTTTGAGCAATCATTTGTCATCTGTGAAGCAATTATGTTGACAGAATGAATCACCTTCTTCTAATGGCATCAACATTTTGTCACAAAAGGAGCAAAATCTCCAAAACTAAGCCCAACTAATGGGTATGTGTCAAAAAAAAATGTTTCAGGAGCAAAAATCGCAGGTGCTTTACATATTCTTTTTTCCTCCTCTAGACATTTTTTACATTTATGAATGAGAAGCTGCCATTGTGCTCTATAATTATTGTCTGAAAAGTTATTTTCTGACAGTTGAACGCACTTCCTAATATTGATTATCTTGAAGTTGATGCAGTGAGTTCATAAAAGTCTCTTCTACTTTATTAAGCTTGAGAAGTTGAAGGAATTGGATGCAAATTTCAGACTTTAGTCAAGCAAAGAACATAGAGAAGGCTAAGACATCAGAAGTATAATGGTTCCCAGAAACTTATAAAACTACTGAAGAATCAATACATGCCTAATGAATGAAAGAATGAATCATCATAATTTGAGGTGCTGATGGAGGAAAAACATTAGCAAATGCAAAGTGAAAAATTAAGTGAAAATTCATGTTGAATTCATGTTGAATTTCACCACAAATATCAAGAAAACAAAATAGATTTGTGAGGTTCATGGGAATATGATTTAGGGTTGTAGTATTAAAAGTTTTGTAAGTTCATAATAAGAACTTGGTAATATTAATCATTTGTGAACAAGTTGGGGAAATGGGGGGCTATAAAATATGTTTTCAGGAAGAACTAGATATATTCTTACTTTAAAAATTAGTTTTTCAAGTCCAAAGGGAAATACAAATTAGAACATCTAGTTAAAATAAGGCATTTTATTACATATATGTGACATATATTTAAAATTAAATCATGGTCTTTAAAATTAAATATGGATATTTTATACAGTTACGCATTGGCTGTCCTATAAGATCACAGTAGCAAATTTCTAATGCCAATCCAGGATTATAGATTATTCTCTTCTACCTTTTCAAAATTTCATTTGTATTCTCTCCATGGGTTTTGGCACTGCTGGGTTTCATCAATACATTGTTTCCACTGAAAATTATTGTCCAGCCGTCATCTGATATAATTTTAATCTAGTTATTTACCTTTTTAAAAAAACATACATATAGGTTTTAAAAAATTTATTAATAAAACCAATCAACATACAATAGGAACATTCATTTTTTTCATCACATAGTTGTATATTCATCATCATGATCATTTCTTAGAACATTTGCATCAATTCAGAAAAAGAAATAAAAAGAAAACAGAAAAAAATTCATACATACCATACCTCTTGCTCCTCCTTTTCATTGATCACCAGCATTTCAATCTACAAATTTATTTTAACATTTTTCCCCCTACTATTTCTTTATTTTTAATCTATATGTTTTGCTCATCTGTCCACAAGGTAGATAAAAGAAGCATCAGACACAAGGTTTTCACAATCACAAGGACACATTGTGAAAGCTATATCATTATACAATCATCTTCAAGAAACATGGCTACTGGAACACAGCTCTACATTTTCAGGCAGTTCCCTCCAGCCTTTCTGTTACACCTTAACTAAAAAGGTGGTATCTATTTAATGCATAAGAATAACCTCCAGGATAACCTCTTGACTCTATTTGGAAACTCTCAGCAATTGACACTTTATTTTGTCTAATTTTTCTCTTCTCTCCTTTCGGTTGTGGTTATCTCAATCCCTTGGTGCTGAGTCCTAGCTCATTCTAGGATTTCTGTCCCATGTTGCCAGGAAGGTCCACACCCCTGGGAGTCATGTCCCACGTAGAGAGGGGGAGGGCAGTGAGTTTGCTTGTCATGTCGGCTGAGAGAGAAAGGCCATATCTGAGCAACAAAAGTGGTTCTCTTGGGGGTGACTCTTAGGCCTAATTTTAAGTAGGCTTAGCCTATCCTGTGCGGGGTTAAGTTTCATATGAACAAACCCCAAGATTGGGGGCTCAGCCTATTGCTTTGGTTGTCCCCACTACTTGTGAGAATATCAAGAATTCTCCACTTGGGGAAGTTGAATTTTCTCCCTTTCTCACCATTTCCCCAAGGGGACTTTGCAAATACATTTTTATTCACTGTTTAAATCCTTCTGGGACTTATCGAGGCATCACTCTGGACAAGCCTACAAAATCTCATGCCCTGCTCAAGGTTCCATGTACGTACGGTGTTCAATTAAGCTGTCCACATAAGTTATATTAGGAAATGCACTAGTCAAAATATAAATTTTGTACCAAATAAATATTTTTTTGCTTTAGCCTCACACATAAGTTAAAGTTTTAAAATATTAATTACCATCTATTTTCAACACTTCTGCATTATTGACATTCCTTTGTTCTTCCTCATGCAAAATATTTTAAAATTTGTATGTTTAGTCACTATCATTATACACTCTAGGCATTCCTAGATGATACCATCTCAGTCTTTATCGTCTATCTTTCCTTCTGATTTCTTTTGTGCCCTCAGGCGTCCTCCCTCTATCATTCTCACATTCGGCTTCATTCAGTGTTCTAACATTATTGTATTACAGTTAGGTAGTATTGTGCTATCCATTTGTGAATTTTTACAATCGGTCCCGTTGCACAATCTGTATCCCTTTAGTTCCAATTACCCAATATCTACCCTTTTACTATCTCCTGATGACCTCTGTTCTTAATGAAATTATCCAAGTTCATTCATTAATGTTAGTTCATATCAGTGAGACCATACAGTATTTGTCCTTTTGTTTCTGGCTAATCTCACTCAGCATAACGTCCTAAGGTCCATTCATGTTGTTACATACTTCATAAATTTATTCTGTCTTACAGCTGCATAATATTCCATCGTACGTATACACCACAGCTTGTTTAGCCACTCATCTGTTGATGGACATGTGGGCTGTTTCCATCTCTTGGCAATTGTAAATAATGCTGCTATAAACATTGGTGTGCAAATGTCCATTTGTGTCTTTGTTCTCACATCCTCTGAGTAGATACCTAGCAATGGTATTGCTGGGTCGTATGGCAATTCTATACTTAGCTTC
>PVIY010061267.1:0-11306 GCA_004026745.1 Myrmecophaga tridactyla | reverse complement strand
CCCCCCCCGACTTTATCCTTCTTGATAGTCTTCATTTCTACATTCTTTTCCAAAATCCTCTCTACTATCTTTTCTTATCTGCCGATAGTGTTCCCTTTAGTATTTCGAATAGAGCAGATCTCTTGTTCACAAATTCCTAGTGTCCGTTAGTCTGAAAATATTTTAAACACTTGCTCATTTTTGAAGGACAGTTTTGCTGAGTATAGAATTCTTGTTTGGCAATTTTTCTCTTTCACTATCTTAATTGTATCATACCGCTGTCTTTTTGCCTCCATGTTTCTGCTGACAAATCCATACCTAGTCTTATCGACCTTCCTTTGTATGTGATGGATAGGTTTTCTTCTGCTGCTTTCCAAGTTCCCTTTATCTTTAACCTTTGAAAATCTGATTAGTAAGTGTTTTGGAGTAGGTCTATTCAGATCTGTTCTTTTTTGGGGTGTGCTGTGCTTCTTGGGTATGTAATTTTATGTCTTTAATAAGTGATAGGAAATTTTCAGTGATCATTTCCTCCACTATTCTTTCTGTTCCTTTTCCCTTTTCTTTTTCTTCTGAGACGCTTATGACACGTATATTCATGTGCTTCATGTTGTCATTCAGTTCCCTGAGACTCCGCTCATATTTTTCTATTCTTTCCCCATCTGTTCTTTTGTGTGTAGAATTTCAGATGTTCTGTCCTTTAGTTCACTAATCCTTTTTTCTGCCTCTTGAAATCTGCTGTTATAAGTCGCCATTGTGTCTTTCATCTCTTCTCTTGTGCCTTTCATTTCCATAAGTTCTGCCATTTGTTTTTTCAAGCTTTCAAGGTCTTCTTTATGGTAGACTAATGTTTTATTTATGTCTTTCATCTCTTTTTCTCTATCTTCCCTCAACTCGTTGATTTGATCTAGCATGTTAGTTTGAACATCTTTACTTGATTGTTTAAACTCCTGTTTCACATTTGAAGTGTTAGGTTGTTTCTTTGGGCCAAATCTTCATTTTTCTTACCTCCTATTACTAGGTCTTGAAGATGTTTCCCTTTATTTTCTTCTAGGAGTTTCATGTTACTGGCTTTTATATTTAGATCTTTCATCCATTTGGTATTAATTTTTGTGTAGGGTGTAAGGTAGGGGTTCTCTTTCATTCTTTTGGCTATTGATATTCACTTCTCCCATGTCCATTTACCGAAAAGACTATTCTGTTCCAGTTCAGTGGATTTGGGGGCCTTATCAAAGATTGGTTGACCATAGATTTTGTGGTCTTATCTCTGTACTCTTGATTTGATTCCATTGGTCAATTCTTCTGTCTTTGTGCCAGTACCATGCTGTTTTGATCACTGTGTCTTTATAGAAAGCTTTAAAGTCAGGAAGTGTTAGTCCTCTTACTTTGCTCTTCTTTTTTTTAGGACATCTTTAGCTATTCCAGGTCTCTTTCCCTCCCATAGAAATTTGATAACTAGTTTTCCCAAGTCTTTGAAGTAGGTTTTCGGAATTTTTTGCTGATTTTGCATTGAATCCGTAGATCAATTTGGGTAGAATTGACATTTTAATGACATTCAGCCTTTCTATCGATGAGCACTGAATGTCTTTCCACTTTATTTAGGTCTTCTTTGATTTCTTTTGCAATGTTTTGTAGTTTTCTGTGTACAAGTCCTTGACATCCCTGATTAAACTTACTCCTAGGTACTTGATTCTTTTGGTTGCTATTTTGAATGGAATTTTTTCCTTAATTGTCTCCTCAATTAGGTCATTACATGTATATAGAAACATTACTGATTTTGTACATTAATCTTGTACCCCCTCCCCCGCTTTTGCTGAATTTATGAGCTCAAGTAGCTTTATTGTAGTTTTCTCAGGGTTTTCCAAGTATAGGATCATGTTGTTTGCAAATAATGAAGGTTTTAGTTCTTCCTTTCCTACTTGGATGCCTTTTATTTCTTTCTCCTGCCTGATCACTTCTAGTACAGTGTTGAATAATAGTGATGATAGTGGGCATTCTTGTCTTGTTCCTGATCTTATGGGGAATGCTTTCAATCTCTCACTGTTAAGTATGATGTTGGCTGTAGGTTTTCGTATATGCCCTTTATGATTCTGAGGAAGTTTTCTTCGAGTCCTTACTTTAAAGGTGTTTTTTTTTGTTTGTTTTCATGGGCAGGCTCCGGGAAACAATCTTTTCAAGTATTTTTATCAGAAAAGGATGCTGAATTTTATCGAATGCATTCTCAGCATCAGTTGATATGATCATAAGATTTTTTTCCCTTTTGATTTCTTAATGTGCTGTATTACATTGATTGATTTTCTTATGTTTAATTGCCCTGTTTAAAACCCCACTTGATCATGATGTATAATATTTTAATGTGTTGTTGGATTTGATTTGCTGGTATTTTGTTGAGAATTTTTGCATCTATGTTCATTAAGGAGATTGGTCTGTAGAATTCCTTTCTTGTAGCATCTTTATCTGGTTTTGTTATTAGAGTGATGTTAGCATCATCAAATAAGTTAGCTAGCATTCCTTCTTCCTCAAGGTTTCGGAAGAGTTGAACAGGATTGGTGTTAATTCCTTTTGGAATGTTGATAAAGTTCCCCTGTGAAGCTATGTGGTCCCGGACTTTTCTTTGTAGGAAGTTTTTTTGTGACTGATCAAATCTCTACTTGTAATTGGTTTGTTGAGGTCTTCTATTTCTTATCGTGTCAGTATAGGTAATTCATGTGTTTTCAGGAATTTATCCATTTCATCTACGTTGTCTAGTTTGTTGATGTAGTCTGTTATGATTTTAAAATTTCTTCAGGATCCATGGTAATGACCCCCCCTCTCATTTCCGATTTTATTTGCATCCCCTCTCTGTTTCTTTGTCAGCCTAGCTAGGGGGTTGTTGATTTTGTTGATTTTTCTCAAAGAACCAATTTTTGGTTTTGTTGATTCTTGCTGTTGTTTGTTTTGCTCTTTTTTTTTTTCTTCCACATGTGAAGCCATCTAGTCCTGGACTTTTCTTTTTTGGGAGCTTCTTAATGAATAATTCAGTTTCTTGTGATTGGTCTGTTGAGGTAATCTATTTCTTCTTGTGTCAGTGTTGGTTGTTCATGCCTTTCTAGGAAGTTGTCCATTCATATACGTTGTCTAGTTTTTTTAGCATAAAGTTGTTCATAGTATCCTCTTATTATCTCCTGTATTTCTGCGGGGTCAGTGATTATGTCTCCTCTTCCATTTCTGATTTTATTTATTTGCATCCTCTTCTTTTTTTTTTTTCAACCTTGCTAACAGTTCATCCATCTTATTGATTTTCTCGTAGAACCAGCTTCTGGTTTTGTTGATTTTCTTGATTGTTTTCATGTACTCGATTTCAGTTATTTCTGCTTTAATCTTTGTTATTTCTTTCCTTTTGCTTGCTTTGGGGTTAGCTTGCTGTTCTTTCTCTAATTCTTCCAAGTGAACAGTTAATTTCTCTATTTTTACTCTTCTTTTTTGATATAGGCATTTAGGACAATAAATTTCCCTTAGGCACTGCCTTTGCTTCATCCCATAAAATTTGATATGTTGTGTTTTCATTTTCATTTGCCTTGAGATATTTACTGATTTCTCTTATAGTTTCATCCTTGACCCACTGGTTGTTTAAGAGTGTGTAGTTGCGCTTCCATATATTTGTGAATTTTATAGCCCTCTGCCTATTATTGATTTCCAGCTTCATTCCTTTATGATCTGAGAAAGTGTTTTGTGTGATTTCAGTCTTTTAAAATTTATTGAGACTTGCTTTGTGACCCAGCATATGGCCTGTCCTTGAGAATGGTCCTTGAGCACTTGAGAAAAAGTTGTATTGTGGGGTGTAATGTTCTATAAATATCTGTTAAGTCTAGTTCGTTTATTGTATTATTCCAATTCTCTCTTTCTTTACTGATCCTCTGTCTAGATGTTCTGTCCATTGATGAGAGCTGGGAATTGAAGTCTCCAACTATTATGGTAGATGTGTCTATTTCTCTTTTCAGTGTTTGCCTCATGTATTTTGGAGCACTCTGGCTTGGTGCATAAATAATTATGCTTGTTATGTCTTCTTGTTGAATTGTTCCTTTTATTAATACATAGTGTCCTTAGTCTCTTTTAATTGTTTTACATTTGAAGTCTGATTTGTTGGATATTAGTATAGCTACTCCTGCTCTTTTCTGATTGTTGTTTGCATGAAATATCTTTTCCCAACCTTTCACTTTCAACCTATGTTTATCCTTGGGTCTTAAATATATCTCCTGTAGGCAGCATATAGATGGGTCCTGTTTTTTAATCCATTTTGCCAATCTGTGTTGTTTGATTGGGGAGTTTAATCCATTAACATTTAGTGTTATTACTGTAATGACAGTACTTTCTTCTGCCATTTTGTGTTTTGTATTTTACATGTCATATCTAATTTTTCTTCTTTTTACCTTCACTGATAGTCTTTATTTCTACACTCTTCTCCACATCTCTCTCTGCTGTCTTTTCCTGTCTATCTCTAGTACTTCCTTTAGTATTTCTTGCAGAGCCAGTCTCTTGGTCACAAGTTCTCTCAGTGATTTTTTTGTCTGAAAATGTTTTAATTTCCACCTCATATTTGAAGGACTATTTTGCTGGATATAGAATTCTTCATGGGCAGTTTTTCTCTTTTAGTATCTTAAATACATCATACCGCTGTCTTCTCACCTCCATGGTTTCTGCTAAGAATCTACGCATAGTCTTATTGGGCTTCCCTTGTATGTGATGGATTGCTTTTCTCTTGCTGCTTTCAAAATTCTCTCTTTCTCTTTAACATCTGACATTCTGATTAGTAAATGTCTTGGAGAATGTCTATTTGGATCTGTTCTGTTTGGGGTACACTGCACCTCTTGGATCTGTAATTTGACATCTTCCATAAGAGTTGGGAAACTTTCAGTGATAATTTCCTCCATTAGTTTTTCTCCTCCTTTTCCCTTCTGTTCTCCTTCTTGGACACCCACAACACATATATATATTCATGCATTTCATGTTGTCATTCAATTCCCTGAATCCCTATTCATATTTTTTCATTCTTTCCGCTATATTTTCTTTTGTTTTTCAGTTTTCAGATTTCCCATCCTGCAGTTCACTAATCCTATTTTCTGCCTCTTGAAATCTAATATTGTAGTTTTCCATTGTTTTTTTTTCATCTCTTCTACTGTGCTTTTATTCCCATAAGTTCTGTGATTTGTTTTTTCAGACTTTCAATTTCTTCTTTTTGTTCATCCCTTGCCTTCTTTATATCCTCCCTCAATTCACTGATTTGATTTTTGACGAGGTTTTCCATGTCTGTTCGAACATTCTGAATTAATTGCTTCAACTCCTGTATCTCATTGGAATTGTTGGTTTGTTCCTTTGGGCCATATGTTCATTTTTCCTAGTATGATTCATTATTTTTTGCTGGTGTCTAGACATTTAATTTCCTTAAATAGTTCATTCTGGAGATTGTTTTCACTTTTTTACCTTTGATTTTCTTACTGGATGTCCTTGTCCTCTATCTGTTCTTTGATATTCAGTTCAGCTTATTCTAGATCTCTAGTTTAGGTTTTGTTCAATGGGATCAGAATTTTTCAGTTTTTGTTTTTTTGTTTCTTGCCCTGTCTATATGGTGCCTTTTTTTTTTTTTTCCCTTAGAAGGGTCTACTTAGGTATTATAGACCCCAGTCAGATTTTCCCAGACCAAACTGGCCTCCTCTCAGGAGGAAAGAGTCATCTGAATCAGTTTTCCCTGAGGGTGAGACCCAGCAGGTTGAAAGACTTTCCTGTGAAGCCTCTGGACTGTTTTTTCTGTCCTGCCCAGTATGTGGCTTTGACTGCCTGTGGGTCCCACCAGCATAAGGTGATGTGGTGCCTTTAACTTCAGCAAACTCTCCCTGCTGGGGGTGTGGTCAAGACAGAAGAGAGGTTGTAGGCTGGCTATAATCGCTTCAGTTTCCCAGACCCGGGGGTCTGAACTCCTTGAGGGAGGGATTCCACCTGAGCTGGACCCCACCTGTCTCCTGGGGAATGCACAGCCTCCAGGGAATTACCTTCTTTCCCTTGACCATCCTCTTTGTCTCTTAGACAAGCTTAATTTCGCCCTTGCCTGGGGCAGTTGGAGCCTGAGAAGCGGTTTCGGGGGGGACCACAGCTGGTCCAGACTGGTGTACACTGTGTGTCTGGTCACTGATGTGGCCCCAGCAGTTCTGTACTGTTCCTGGTTATTTACTAGCTGCTCTGGAGGACGAACTAAACCCCACTCCTCACTAAGCTGCCATCTTCCTGTCTTTTTTTTTTTCAACTGACAAGATTCCCTTTAATATTTCTTGTAGTGCAGATCTCTTATTTACTAGTTCTTTCAGTTTTTGTCTTTAAATATTTTAATTTCTCCCTCAATTTTTAAGGACACCTTGGTGGATACAGAATTCTTGGCTGAAAGCCTTTCTTGTTCAGGATCTTGAATGTGTCATACTACTGCCTTCTTGCTTCCATGGGGCTTGAGTAGTTCGAATTCAGTTTTCTGTGATTTCCCTTGTATGTAGTAGATTGCTTTTCTCATGCTGCTTTCAGGACTTTTTGTTTCTCTTCAGCATTTTCAGTTGGATTAGTATGTGTGTTAGAGTAGACCTATTTGGATTTATTCTATTGGGGTTCATTGGGCCTCTTTGATTTACATATTTGTCTTTTATAAGGGTTGGGAAGTTTTCTCCAATTATATCTTCAACTAATCTTCCCAGCCCACTGGTCTTCTCCTTCTGAGACACCGGTGATTCTTATGTTTGTGTTCCTTTTGCTATCCATCACTTCCCTGAGATTCAATTCCATTTTCCATCTTTCTTACCATCTGTTATTTTGTGCACTCTAGGTCAATTGTTCTGTCTTCTAGCTCACTTATTCTCCCTTCTGCGTCTTTGAATCTGCTATCTTTTGTCTCTAGTATATCTCTCTATATTTTTTGTATGCTGTATGGTGGGGTCACATTTCATTGTTTTCCCATGTGAGTATCCCATTATTGCAGTACCATTTGTTGAATTTTTTTTTTGTATCTTTTGCTTGTTTGTTTTGGGGGAAATGCATGGACTGGGAATCGAACCCGGGTCTCCCTCATGGCAGGTGAGAACTTTACCACTGAATTACCCTTGCACCCCCTTCTAGTATAGTTTTTATTTAGTCTATAGTATCTTTTGTCTCTGTGAAATCTGCTATTTTTATATTTAATCTTTTGAATTTTTTAGCTCTTCCAGTGTTTTCTTGATATACTTTGTCACTATGAATATCCTTGATTAGTTGTTCCCTATTTCTTTATAATTATTCTTGAATAGTTCTATATACCGTATCCCCTCTGGTGTTTTGATTTGGTCATTTGGCGGGGCTGTATCTCTATGAATCATCACTTGCTTTGTGATTTTCTGTTATGTTCAGGGCATTTGTTTGTCTTGATGATGTTATTTTGCAAGTTGATTTCTTTGACTCATCTAAGGTTTTGTATTTGCTTGGGTTTGCCTTGAAGGTCCCCTTTTGCACTTGATTAGTCAGTAATTACTTGCCAAACCTAGGCACAGATCTCATGGAGGAGATGCAATTAAATTTGAGGCTTCCCAGCAGATGATCTGTTGAGCTACCTCTTTCCCTCTGCCCTGTCCATTCCCAACTGCACAGCCGGCTGGGCCACATAGCATTGGGCAGGACAGCTATTCTCATGCGTGGCGCGCAGCTATTCTTGGTCACCTATGGGGCAGCTATTCTTTATGCCTTTCGGGGTGGCTATTCTCATTCCCAGTGGAGCGGCTGTTCTCGTGCCTGATGGCATGGCTATTTGTGGTGCCTGGCACAGTGGCTGGGCCTGGTGGGTGGAGCGCTTCTTGTTCCCTTGGGGAACCAGCCTGATGTGCCAGTGGATGAGGGGCACCTGCCTCCATGGCTTGGGAAACTTGTATTTCTGTGTGAGATCTTAGCCATTTTACCCTTCCAGGTTCCTGTAGGATGTGTGTCTGGCTGCCGAGGTCCCCCAAACAGTTGTTCCATACAGTTCTTTATTAGCTGCTCTAGAGGACGAACTAAATTCTGCTCCTCACTAAGCTACCATTTTGCCCCACCTCCTCTACCTGTACTTTTGCTGTCCTTGCTCTTGCCACTGTCATCTCCAGGCAAACACTAATATGCTTTCTGTGTATAAATTTGCCTTTACCGGACAGTTTATATAGATGGAATCAAACAAAATAGTCTTTTGCATCTGGCTTCACTCATTTAGCATAATGTTTTTGAGGTTTATACATGTTGTTAGATCTCTGTGTAGTTCATTCCTTTTTATGGTTGTATAGCATTACATTGTATGTATATGCCACATTCTGTTTATCCAGCCCATCTGTTGATGACTAATTGGGTTGTTTCCACCTTTTGGCTATTGTGAATAATGGTGCTATGAACAATTGTATACAAGTTTTTGCATGGAAGTAGGTTTTCATTTCTCCTGGGACATACTAGTGGAAATGCTCAGTCATGGTAAATTTATTTTTCACTTTTTAACAAAATACCAGGCTGTTTTCCAACATGGCTGAATGTGCTGGTTTGAAATGACGTATGTACCCTAGAAAAGCCATGTTGTAATCCTAATCCCATTTTGTAAAAACAGCTGCTTCTTTTAATCCCTACTCAGCACTGCATGTTGGAAACTTTAATTAGATTATCTCCATGGAGGTGTGACTCATGTGAGTATTAAACTTAATTAGGTGGAGGAGACATGTCTCCACTCACTCTTGATTACTGGAATCCTTTCAAAGAGGAAGCATTTTTGGGAAAGGTTTGAGATTCTGAGAAAGATGAAGAAGGAAAACGCCTCCTGGAAGCTTCATGTGAAATAAGAGGCCTGGAAAGAAAGCTAGCAGATGCTGCCATGTTCGCCATTTGCCCTTCCAGCAGAGAGACGCTGAATGTCATCAGCCTTCTTGAACCAAGGTTATCTCCCTGGATGCCTTGGATTGGATTTTTCTATAGATTTCTTTCAATTTGGGACAATTTCACAACCTTAGAACTGTAAACTAGCAACTTATCAAATTCCCCTTTTTAAAAGCCATTCCATTTCTGGTATATTGCATTCCAGCAGCTAGCAACTAGAACACTGTACCACTTTCCGTTCCCACTAGCAATGTGTGAGTGTGTTAGTTTCCTAGCCACCACTTGTTATTGTCTCTCTTTTTTTTATTATAGCTGTTCTGGTAGGTATGAAATTATGTCTCATTGTGTTTTTTTTTCATTATGATTTTCCTGGGGACTGATTATATTGAATATCTTTACCTACTTATTTGCCAACTATATATCTTATTTTGGTGACATGTGTGTTCAGATGTTTTGCCCATTTTAAAAATTGGTTGTTTGTCTTCTCAGTTGTAAGAATTCTTTATTTTGTCTGGCTGTAAGTCCTTTTTCAAGTATACAGTATACAAATATTTTTTCCCAGTCAGTCTCAGCATTTTCTTAATAGTCCTTTGAAGTGCAAAAGTTGTAAATTTTAAAGAAGTTCACTTTATTAATTTTTTCCTTTATAGATCATCTCTCTGGTGTCATATCCAGAACTCTTTGCCTGACCAAGGATCATGTAGATTATCTATGTTTTTTTGTGAAGGTTTTATGATATTTGCTCTTCCATTTGGGTCTGTGATCCATTTTAAATTAATTTTTGTATGTGGTGTGTGAGGTAAAAGCCTTAGTCTTTTTATATTGACTAAGTTTTCTAGTGCCATTTGCTGAAAAGACTGTCCTTTCCCCCATTGAATTGCCTTTACCCTTCTGAGTCAGTTGACGATAAATGTGAGTGTTTGTTTCTGGACTCTATTCTGTTTTACTGATTTATGTCTGTCTTTATGTCATTCTGAATTGTTTACAGTTGGTTTATAGTAAATTTAGAAATCAGGAAGTGTAAGTCTTCCATGTTTGTTCTTTTTCAGAATTATTTTGGCTATTCAGGTTGTTTGCATTTCCACGTAACTTTAGTATCAATTTGTCAATTTCTGTTATAATGCCTTTTACAACATTTAATTTCATAGAAATTGTGTCGACTATGGATCACTTGGTGAGAGTTGCCATCTTAACATACTTGAGTTTTCTAATCTGTGAAAATGGAATTTCTCTCCATTTATTTAGATCTTTTAATTTCTTTCAGTAGTCCTTTGAAATGCTTTGTGATTTTCTGTGTATAAGTGTTGCACTTTTGAACTTTATTCTGAATTGTCTTATTTTTGATGCTGTTGTTAGTGGAAGTATTTTTGTAATTTTGATTTCAGATTGTTGCTGGCTTTCTATAACCTTGATGATTTTCTCCTCTAGTTCTATCTATTATTAAGAGTGATATGTTGAGGTTTACAACTATTTATTTATCTTGATATATCATCTGTTTGATATTTTGTTGGGTTTGATTTGCTGAAATGTGTAATTATTTCCCCATGTTCACATTCTGTAGTTTGATTTGTATGTCTTTGGATTGGGCCTCAGTAATGCTGACCTCATTGATGAGTTGGGACATAGTCTATCTTCTGCAGTTTTCTGGAAGAGTTAGCCCAGAGTTGGTATATTTTTCCTTAAAAGTTCAGGAGAGGGAGAGCCACGGTGGCTCAGTAGCCAAGTTTTCATCTGCCCTGCCAGAGTCCTGGGCTCGATTCCCGGTGCCTGCCCATGCAAATAAATAAATAAATAAATAAATAAATAATTTTAAAGTTCGATAGAATTCACCAGTGAAAGTCATCTGGACCTAGGGTTTTTTTCTGTAGGAAGCCTTTTAAACCATAAATTCAGTTTCTGTAATAGATAAGGATTTATTCAAGTTATTTCTTTTTGAATGATAGTTTGTATCTTTCAAGGAATTGGTTCATTTCATCTAAAACTTCTAATATAGTAATACAAAGTTCATATTTGTTCGGCAATAATGTCATTTAAATCTTTTATATTCTTACTGATTTTTTTCTATTTTTGTATGTTGGCAGTAAATAACATGTTCTGAGTTTTACAGGTCCAGAGCCAGAGGGGAATTTTGCCTTAGGACAGACCATGCCTGTAACTGACTTGATGAGATTTTATACTGTTTGTAGCTTTGTATTTAAATGTATTGTTACTGAAATGGTTTAAGGCTTTCTGATATTGTTATGGAATGAATGTATTTTGCATTTGGAAAGAGCAAATGTCTTTTTGGGGTCCACAGTGTGGAATGTGCCGGTTTGAATATGTCCTTTGGACCCCAGAGAAGCAATGTCTTTTTTTTTTCATAAACTTTTTTATTAATTAAAAAACTTAACAAAAGAACATTAAAATATCATTCCATTCTACATATACAATCAGTAATTCTTAATATTATCACATAGTTG
>PVIY010061266.1:0-11302 GCA_004026745.1 Myrmecophaga tridactyla | reverse complement strand
TCTGTTAATGTTAACTAGTCTTTCCAAATAATTTGTATTGAGTTGTGAAAATAATCTCTAATGATCTTCAATTTAAATACATGGCATTGTGCTCTTACTTTTACTTCTCTTCCTGAAAGTTCCTTCTCAGACCCTTTGCACTTTTCTATGCTTCTACTCTTAGATATCATATTTTTTTCAGGAGCTAGAGGATAAATTGACAAGTATATTTCACACTCTAAATATTTTCTCAGGGATTTTGTGAATCCATTCAATTACACATATTTTGTGGCCTGTCCCTAATGTGCCAAATCTAAAAGTTTACTGCCTCCATGATATGAAAGGCTGTTTACCTCCAGCTATTAAAGGAAGAATATCTCTCAAGCATTAAACCTGTCACTTTTGCAATGCTCATTAGAAACTTTTAATTTGTTTCTGGGAATTGAGAACTGGGAGAAAGTTTGTAAGAATTAGTCTCAACTGCACAATCATGCAGTGACATTGAAACTACTACTGAAGCACTAATTGTACCTAAGTGGGGAGTGGAAGTCACAGAATCACAAGCTGGTATCTCAGTGCTTGGTTTTCTATCTCCCAAACAAAAATGGGTGCTATTACCATCAAACTGACTCTACTATTCTAGTAACACAATGGACTTGGGTATTTTAGATTATAGTCTGAGAAAAGTCAGTAAGGAAAGGAGATGTATCAACAGCTAAGTCTTTATGCATGGAAAGTGATTATTTTGGAACAGGGATTTGTCATTTCCAAAGTCACAAAGGAAGAGAGATAATTCTTAGGTCTGAGCTTGGACTATGGAAGTTGAAAAAAATCTCTGACTACTGTGTCAAGCACTGAATTTGGTAATTTTAACATATATGAATGTGTTGACCACTGGAGCATCTTTGTGTAATTATTTTCACTGAGAGTAGAGAGAAAGTGAACATTCAAAACCCTACACCAATCATTTAGTATTTCTATTATGTTTAAAATAAACTTTGATGATGATAAGTATTGGAGTTTGTTCCAAGGAGTGATTGATTCTGTTTCTTATGATCTTTGAGGCAGTAATTCTGAGATTAACCAGGTATTCAAAATGCTGAAAGAAATTAGAGAAATTTTCACTTTAGTTATTTCAGAAAAGTACAGTGTATATGATAATAGTTTGAAGTTTGTAATTGAGCTTTCAAATTTTCTCTGTAAGCAATGGGACTGTGTGGTAATTGCTGAACCATAATTATTTTTCTCTCATTTGGACTTAATGTAGTTGATGGAGATAAAAGCATGTGTCTGCTGAGAATATCTGTAGTGGGTTCATCAAGCGAGAAAAACTTTTGATCATGAGGTTAGGGAAGGAGTCATTAAAGAAAGGTTAGTTTCATACATGAGGACTTCAGAGAGCTGGGAAAATACAAGGCTTTGTCATTCTCAAGGTCAAAATATTGGGGTATTTTTCTCTTGTATAAAAAAATTATATTGTCCATTTTCAGGCTCATCCTCATCTCTCCCGATGTCTATTTATTCAAGGCACATGATTTTATGTTTTAAGTTCCATTTACATCTTGTCTTATATTTTACTTTTCTGAATTACATTTTAATTAAAATTTCACTTTATGTTTCTAAAATAATAAAAGATAATTATGTGCTTCTTAAGGAGGATTAATTTAGTTTCTACACTAAAATATTTATTTAAACTCTTTATCCCATAACTTAAGACAAAAACAAATATTATACAATAAGTTCTGCTGTGGGTGACACTAGGAAGAAAATGATTTGAGTTTTCCTCTTGCTCAACCAATATTAATCTGCATCCCTTAAATGCAATTTGGTCATGGAAAATTATCAAATGAACTTTGTTTACTAATACCTTTCAATTTTCACTCATGAACAATGTTGAGTTTTATAATATATATTTAGGCAAAAATGACATAGTAGCACAAACATAAAATAACACAAATTTCAAATAGAAAAGATAAATATATTAGAATCATTTAAATAATACAGCCAGGTAGCTAGGAGAGTGTAACAGTGTGGTATACATCAAATTCATTGTAACCAGGATCCCTAGTTGCAACCTTGACAATACTGACATTTAGATGAATCACTTGGTCTCTAGTCTATAAAATGAGAATAATAACAATCCTAACTCTTGGAGCTGTAAATATTAAGGAAGTGAAAATAGGTAAAACACTAATATTAGTGATCTATACATTGTAAGTGCTACATACAAACTTCTAAAAATACATTTCTTAACAAAATGAAACATTTTAAACATAAGTTCTCAGGGGACGAATAGTTAGTGGTAAATTTAGGATTTGATTTTGCACGAGAAAAAAGTAGTCCACAATTTATGCTTCCATGCAAAAACTATTATTTATGAATGTGAATGTTGATCACTAAAATCAACAGTCCTTCCTGTTCCAGATTGTGAATTGTGCTTTCCACAAACTATAACTCAGTAAAGAATATTTCAATAAAATCTATAACTATAAATATATCCATAGCAAAAGTAAACAGTTCCTTTTTTACAAGCAAATTACATATCTCACTTTATTAAATTTAAGACACCATAATTTAAAATACACACACTTATTTTATGTTCCATTCTGTCAGCCCATGTTCACTGAGGATAAATAATTTATTCTGTTTCCTTCTTCAGAGGGAACGGTGAGGCAACATAGAGACTATCTCCAGCAGAAAAATGCTCCCATATCCAGAACCTGAGGGACACCTGAGGAGGTGGAATTAGTGGAGACCAGAAGCAAGGACCATCAAAGGAGAGAAGACATAGTTCTTGAGTTGAGAGAAAGACCACATAATCTGAACAGAAGAGGGGCACACCTGGCCTCTTCTCCCAACCAGTCCTTGAAGAATTTTCCTTAACCTGAAATGCCCAAGCACCCATAAGCTAGGGAATCTGTGCAATAAGGGGTCCTGTGTCTATAGCATTACAAGTAACAAATGGAGAATGTACTGACAATATACAGACAAATGATTGGTGAAGCTTCTAAAGAACAATGGTAACTCAAGCCTCCAAGTAGTCAAGTTGGAACGACCAAACCATGAGAAATCTCTGAAATACTGTTCACCCATAGGAAAGAGTCACACATTCTCTGTCCTGGAAAATCCTGGGACTGCATTCCTTCCAGGTCATTTGCAGTAAGAAGCTGCTTCAGGTAGCCCATTGCTCATTAATTTTCTTAATTACAGTAAGATATATCCACTATTGCTCTCAAATTGCAGGTATCCATGTTTGACTCTGACTGCCTAAAAGAGCTGTGTCAAAGCCTGTGTTGAAACAGGGATGAAAGTGACAATTCTATCAAGAAACTCTCTAAACCCTCCTCTACTTGTTATCTGGGGCCATTATAAGCCCTTGGTATGATGGGAGATATCAGCGTATTGTAGATGGCTTGTGACCATATCGTCATATCATACCATTAGTGTATTTGTCCAGATCTCAAAACGTTAGCTGAAGCTACTTGTAATATGCTCCTATTTCATCACTGAATTTGGTTGAAATATGCACCACACCTTCAATTAACTAAAAGTATCTTGGACCATGAATAAAGCAAACTGTGTATTTTTAATGTGTAACTTTGAAGGTTACATTCTAAAAGGCGACATTAGAGGACAACTTTAGATAGAAGATCTTTCTCCTTAATTTGGAGGAACTGTGGTCTTTTAACAGTTACACTTTGGCTGTTCCTTAGTGTCTGTGCTTCCTTCGCTTCCATGTCCCATTCTCCTAAATATTATTTCTGTTAGATATTGACAGATATGGACATTTTCAAAAGCTGCACATTCTTTCTGTCTCTATGACAAACTTATATATTTCTTGGTTGAATGTTCTCTGAGATACCTGCAGTTATTTCCAGTGATGGTGACAAATCCCTACAGCAAAACAGGGCTCTCTAGCCCTCAATAAAGAAAGAGGGTTAAAGTAGGTATATGAGAGGTGCCAAGTGCAGGTACAAGAGGTAGAAGTGAACAAAGATGTCATGGTCAGGTTCATGTGTCAACTTGGCCAAGTGGTGGTACCTGTTTGGTTGGGCAAGTGCTGGCCTGTCTGTTGCAATGAAACATTCCATAGAATTAAATCATAATCATGGTAGCTACAACCACAGCTGATTCCATTTGTAATCAGCTAAATGGGAATGTCTTCTGCAATGATGATGGTTAATCTAATCACTGGAAGCCTTTTACGGAGGTTTCAGCAGAGACAGGCTCTCTTCCTGCTTTGGGTGGCGAGCTTCTCCTGTGGAGTTCTTCCAAGCCCTCCATCTGAATCATTGGCTTCACAGCCTGCCCTGCAGATTTTGGGCTCTGCATTCCCATGGTCACGTGAGACACTTTTATAAATTTTATATTTGTGAGTGTTCCCTGTTGATTCTGTTTCTCTAGAGAACCCTAACTAATACATCTTGGTACCAGGAAAGGTTTTTAAGAAATGGAGTCTTAAAATGGGATTTTATGAATGATTTTCTACTCTGACTGGATTCAAAGGCACTAAGGCTCTGATTCCAATAATCAGAATGATACTCCCAATCCATGAAGCCAGGCTCTGGGGGATAATGTTTTTGACACCTTTACAGAGTTTTGTGCAAATAAGTGGTAGAGAGATGTTAGTTGGTTGTTGTTAGATACACTGGCTGCATAAAGGAGTGAAGGGGATGGACTTAAGGCTTCAAACGAGAAGCTTAAGCACCGTCTGACAGATGTAGAAGTTTCTATGAGTATGCTGAAGAAAAATCCTATTTCCTGTAGCCATAGACTTGAGATCTCTGAAAATCAGACTCAGAATCTTATTGTTAGAGTGGCAACTTTGCAATGTAAACTGAAATCTCAATGTTGTATGCTGTCTGCTGTTAAAGTGAGGGCATTGATCAGAAAGGAGTGGGATCCTGAAAAATGGAATGGTGACATATGGATTGATAATGATGTTGGGTGTGAGGCTGAAACCCTAGGTCATGCTGAGTCTTCACTAGAAACCCTGTAATAGCCTGCCCTGAGGTCATAGCCACCCCATCTCCAGGCTGCCTTGAGGAGTTGGTCACCCAGTCTTCTCCTGAAGGAATTATCCCTAGACTGTTTAATCCTGTTTCATCAGATGAATCTGCAAATGAATGCCCTGAAGCAAATGGCTTGGAAGATATTTCTAATTCTTTTCATGATCCACCCCCACCACCACGCATTTCTTCCAGACCTATAACTAGACTAAAGTCCCAACAGACCCCTAAAGGGGATGTACAAAGTATCACACATGAGGACATATGTTATACTCTAAAAGAACCGTGCGACTTTGCCAATATATATAGAAAGAAATTAGAGGAATATGTGTGGGAAAGGATTTTAAGAGTGTGGAATAATGGTGAGAGAAATATAAGGCTGGATCACATTGAATGTATTGATATGGGCCGACTAGAGAGATTCTGCATTCAATGTTATAGCTTGAGGGATTAGAAAAGGTACTAACAGTTTGTTTGGATGGATGGTTGAAACATGGATGAAAAGGTGGCTGACATTACCTGAGGTTGAAATGCCAGAACCTGGTAAAATGTTAATGAGGGGATCCAGAGTCTTAGAGAGATTGGAATGTTAGAGTGGATTTATCATGCAAAGCCTTGATCTTACACCACAGGAATGTCCAGAGGATGCACCTTTTGCCAGAACATTAAGAAATAAATTTGTGAGAGTAGTGCCATCATCCCTGAAGAGTTCTGTGGTTGTACTTCTCTGTAGTTCAGATATTACTGTGGGAACTGCTGTCACTGAGTTGGAATCCTTAAACACAATGGGAATGACCAGATACCGAGTTGGCAGAAGCCAGGTGACAGCACTTAATTACCAAACCGAGGGCAGACATGGCTATTAAAATAGACAGCAAACTCAAAGCATGAGTCAAAATTATATGACTCACAAGATTTGTGGCATTGGCTTGTAAATCATGGGGTACCTAGAAATATAATAGAAGGGCAGCCTACTAAATTCTTGTTTGAGCTGTATAAACAAAAGAGTTCAGGTCAAGTGAACAGAAGTCTAACCTGAATTACAAAAGCACAGAGTCATGGCCCCTTAATCAGTTTCCAGACTTGAAACAGTTTACAGACCCAGATCTCCTTGAATGAAGGGGAGGCCAGGTCACTTTGGGAGAGAATCCTGTTACACTGCCACAAATTTATACTCTTAATCTTCCTCCAAACCTTCCCCAAGGACACTGATGGTCTTTTACCAGAGTAGCTGTGCATTGGGGAAAAGGAAATGATCAGGTATTTTGGGGATTATTAGACACTCGTCCAGAAGTGACATTAATTCCTAGAGACCCAAAACATCTCTCTTGTCCACTAGTCAGAGTGGGGGCTCATGGGGGCCAGGTGATCAATGGAGTTTTAGCTCAGGTCCATCTCACAGTGGGGCCAGTGTGTCCCCAGACCCATTCTGTAGTTATTTCCCCAGCTCCAGAATGCATAATTGGTACAGACATACCAGGTAACTGGCAGAATCCCCACATTGGCTCTCTAACTCATGCAATTAGGGCTATTACATTGGGAAAGGCCAAGCAGAAGCCACTAGAACTGCCCCTACTTAACAAATAGTGAATCAGAAGCAATACCAGATTCCTGGAGGAATTGCAGAGATTACTGCCACTCTTAAGGACTTGAAGGATGCAGGGGTGGTGGTTTCCACCACATCCCCACTCAACTTTCCTATTTGGCCTGTGCAGAAAACAGATGGGTCTTGGATAATGGCAGTGGGTTATTGTAAGCTCAACCAGGTGGTAACTCCAATTGCAGCTGTTGTTTCAGAAGTGGTATCGTTGCTTGAGCAAATCAATACACACCTTGGTACCTGATATGCAGCTACTGATCTGGCAAATGATTTTTCTCAATAGCTATTAGTAAGGACCACCAGAAACAGTTTGCTTTTAGATGGCAATGTCAGCAATATACTTTCACTGTTCTACCTCAGGGCTATATCTGCTCTCCAGCCCTATCTCATATTCTTATCTGCACAGAACTTGATCATTTATCTCTCCCACAAGACATCACACTGGTCCATTATATTGTTGATATCATGTTGATTGGACCTAGTGAGCAAGAAGTAACAATGACATTAAACTTGCTGGTAAGGTATTTGTGTGCCAGAGGATGGGAGATAAATCTAACAAAAATACAGGAGCCCTCCACCTCTTTGAAATTTCTAGGTGTCCAGTGGTGTGGGGCATGTCAAGATATCCCTTCTAAGGAGAAGGATAAATTGTTGGATCTGGCCCCTCCTATGACCAAAAAGAGGCACAAAGCCTAGTTGGTTCCTTTGGGTTTTGGTGACAACATATTCCTCATTTGGGTGTGCTACACTAGCGCATTTATTGAGTGACCATAAAAGCTGCTAATTTTGATTGGGAACTTGAATAAGAGGATGCTCTGTAACAGGTCCAGACTGCTGTACAAGCTTCTCTGCCACTTGGGCCATATGATCCAGCAGATCCAATAGTTCTGGAAGTGTCAGTGGGAAATAGAGATGCTGTTTGGGGCCTTTGACAGGCCCCTATAGGAGAATCACAATGCAGACCCTTAGGCTTTTGGAGCAAAGCCTTACCATCTGCTGTAGATGACTACTCTCCTTTTGAGAAACAGCTTTTGGTCAACTACTTGGCCTTAGTAGAGAATGACGCTTAACAATGGGCTTCCAGGTTACCATGAGACCTGAACTGCCTGTCATGAGCAGAGTGTTGTCTGACCTACCAAGCCATAAAATTTGGCATGTGCAACAGCACTCTACTGTAAAATGGAAATGGTATATTTGAGATAGGGCAAGAGCAGGTCCGGCACTCACAAGTAACTTACATGAAGACATGGCCCAAATGCCCATGAGCTCCACTACTGCCACATTATCTTCTCCTTCCCAGACCAAAGCTGTGGCCTCTTGGGGAGTTCCTTACAGTGAATTGCCTGAGGAAGAGAAAACTCGAGCTTGGTTCAGCATGATATGCAGGTATCACCTGAAAGTGCACAACTGCAGCACTACAACCCCTTTCTGGGGTGTCCTTGAAGGACAGTGGTAAGAGGAAATCCTTCCAGTGGGCAGAATTTTAAGCAGTGGACCTGGTTGTTCACTTTTCTTGGAAGGAGAGCTGACCAGATGTGCATTTGTATACTGACTCATTGGCTGTTGCTAATGGTTTGGCTGGATGGTCAGGGACTTGGAAAGACCATAATTGGAAAATTGGTGACAAAGAGGTCTGGGGAAGAAACATGTGGATAGATCTTTCTGAGTGGGCTAAAAACATGAACATATTTGCATCCCATATAAATGCTCACCAGAGGGTGACTTAAGCAGAAGAAGGTTTTAATAATGAAGTGGATAAGATGACCCATTCCATAGACACCAGTCAGCCTCTTTCCCCAGCAACTCCTGTCATTGCCCAAAAGGCTCATGAGCAAAGTGTTAATGGTGGTAGGGATTTTAGTTTATGCATGGGCTCAGCAACATGGACTTACATTTACCAAGGCTGACTTGGCTATAGCCACTGCTGAGTGCCCAATCTGCCAGCAGCAGAGATACACACTCAGCCTCTGATATGGCACAATTCCCCGAGGTGAACAGCCAGCTGCATGGTGGCAGGTTGATTATATTGGGCCACTCTCTTCATGGAGGGGGCAGCAATTTGTTCTAAATGGTGTAGATACATACTCTGGATATGGATTTGCTTTCCCTGCACACAATGCTTTTGCCAAAACTACCATCTGTGGGCTTACAGAATGCCTTATTCATTGTCCACACAGCATTGCTTCTGATCAAGGAACACATTTCACAGCAAGTGAAGTGTGGGAATGGGCACATTTTCATGGAGTGCTCTGATCTTACCATGTTCCCCATCATCCAGAAACAGCTGGATTGATAGAATGGTGGAATGGCTTTTTGAAATCTCAATTATGGTGCCAACTAGGTGGCAATGCCTTTAATGGGTGGGGTTGTGTTCTCCAGGAAGCTGTACATGCTCTGAATCAGCATCTGCTGTATGGTGCTTTTTATCCCATCACCAGGATCCATACGACCTGGAACCAAGGGGTGGAAATGGGAGTGGCACCACTCACTATTGCCTCTAGGGATTCACTAGAAAAATTTTGCTTCCTGTCCCTGTGACTCTGAACTCTACTGGTCTACAGATTTTAGTTCTAAAATGCAGAGTGCTTCCACCAGGAAAAACAAAATTCCAGTTCACTGGAATCTAAGACTGCCACTTGGTCACTTTGGGTTACTTATGCCCCTGGATCAACAAGCCAAGAAGGGGATTATATTACTGTCTGACATGATTGACCCTGACTATCAGGGGGAAGTAGGACTGCAACTACAGAATGGAGGTAAAGAAGAGTTTTCTTGGAATATAAGAGATCCCCTAGGGCATCTTTTAGTACTACCAGGCCTGTGATTAAAACCAATGGAAAAATGCAGCAACCCAATCCAGGCAGGACTACCAATGGCTCTGAAACTTCAGGAATGAAGGTTTGGGTCACCCCACCAGGCAAAGAACCATGGCCAGGTGAAGTGTTTACTGAGGGTAAAGGGAATATGGAATGGGTAATGGAAGAAGATAGTGATAAATATGAACTTCGAGCATGTGATCAGTTACAGAAACGAAGACTGCAATGCTGTTTTATTCATATTATACTATTTAAGTTGTAGGATATCAAGTTTAAGAATGAATATTACCCAAGGATTTGCACCCTATTCTGGAGAGATTTAATGTGTTTCTGGTTATATGCAGGACAGTTGAGTATTGTTAGGTGAAAGAACAAATGTGTGTTTTATTGTTTTTTATTTAGAAATTATTATGGTTTAAGGTGGTATGTATAGCTGCCAAGTTGATGAGGGATGAACTGTCATGGTCATGTTCATGTGTTAACTTGGTCAAGTGGTGATACCTGTTTTTCTGGTTTGGCAAGTGCTGTCCTGTCTGTTGTGATGAGGACATTTCATGGAATTAAATCATGATCATGTCAGCTGCATCCATAGCTGATTCCATTTGTAATCAGCCAAAGGGGAGTGTCATCTATTTTGAGTGATGCTTAATCTAATCACTGGAAACCTTTTAAGGAGGATTCAGAAGAAGCAGGGTCTCTTCCTGCTTCAGCCGGTGAGCATCTCCTGTGGAGTTCTTCCAGACCCTCTATCTGAATCATTGGCTTCACAGCCTGCCCTGTGGATTTTTGACTCTGCATTTCCACAGTAACATGAGATACTTTTACATATTTTATATTTGTGAATGTTCCCAGTTGGTTCTGCTTTGCTAGAGAATCCTAACTAATACACAAGAGAAGCCAAAGGTCAAAGTTGATATGTTTCTTTATCTATCTTATATTCAGATTTGTGTCATATTCAGATTTTCATGTTTATAATCATTTTAGTTTAAGCTTAGAGTATTTACACTTTGAAGTTTAAGTTCATTAAATCATTTTATATTTGTTTATTTCAATTTTCTTTTATGAATTGATGAAGGCATATGTTAGTTTCCTTTCATTTAGTGGTGTCTTAGCATAATGAAAATAAAAATGCTATATGTATTGCACAATATACAGAATTACTGACATTATAATGTCTGTTATGACATGCAGGAATGTGAGTAAAAAGACACTTTAAGTATACACGACCAAAAGATCTTATTTGTGTGGAAGACATTGTTCCTATCATTTAATTAACTCATGACTTTACATTTTTGTAAAATGTAGTATTAAAATTAAATGTTGTATATTACTCTCTTAATTTTGGTTATTATATGTCAATTTCTTTGATATTAATACCAGTTATTAAGGTATACATTTTATAGCTATTTTGTGTTTTAATTACATTAAAAACCTTTAGTATTAATTATACTTGTTTATATTTAGTATACTCCTCTTTATTGTAGTTAAACTTTTAAACCTCATTCTTTCCTTGTGTCATACTAAAAACACTTCTTAACATGCTAAATCATGTGTGTGTTGTGTGGTTGTGTAAGTCTTTGTATATGTGTCTGCAATTTTTCATATGTGTTAAATGTGTATATGAATATGTGTGGATTTTCTCATTGACTTAAGCTTATTGACTTCACTCTGTATACATGTGGATATTGCATTACTTACATGAGGGGCTCATACATTTGCAGAGATGATTAATTCTATGCAGAATTTGAAATAAAACATTTTCTTGTCTATTAATGTCCTTTATTCAAATTTTAAGTTACTATTTTTAGGTTAAAGAGAAATGAATTTAGAATTTTAAATCAATGCATATATTTTGAACACTACTTTAAAGATAAATGAGAAAACAGAAGTTGGGAAAG
>PVIY010061265.1:0-11307 GCA_004026745.1 Myrmecophaga tridactyla | reverse complement strand
TGTTCTTTCCTTGCCTTCTTTATATCCTCCCTCAATTCATTGATTTGGTTTTTGATGAGGTTTTCCATGTCTGTTCGTACATTCTGAATTAATTGTTTCAGCTCCTGTATGTCATTTGAATTGTTGGTTTGTTCCTTTGACTGGGCCATATCTTCAATTTTCCTAGTGTGATTTGTTATTTTTTGCTGGCATCTAGGCAATTAATTACCTTAATTAGTTTATTCTGGAGATTGTTTTCACTTCTTTTATCTAGGATTTTCTTGCTGGATGAATTTGTTGTCTATCTGTTCTTTGACATTCAATTCAGCTTTATCTGGACCTTTAGCTTAAGTTTTGTTTAACAGGGGAGAATTTTTCAGTTCTTGTTTTCTTGTTTCTTGCCCTGCTTGTGTGGTGCCTTTCCCCCCACACACACACTTAGGAGGGTCTACTTAGATATTATAGACACCAGCCAGATTTTCCCAGACCAAACTGGCCTCCTATCAGGAGGAAAGAGTCACCTATGTCAGTTTTCCCTGAAGGTGAGACCCAGCAGGTTGAAAGACTTTCCTATAAAAGTCTCTGGACTCTGTTTTTCTTATCCTGCCCTGTGTGTGGTGCTTGTCTGACTGCAGGTCCCACCAGCATAAGATGATGCGATACCTTTAACTTTGGCAGACTCTCCCTGCTGGGGGTGTGGTGGAGACAGAGGAGAGGTTGTAGGCTGGTTTTAATGGCTTCAAATTACCAAGCCCTGGTGTCTAAATTCCTTGAGGGAGGGATTCCACCTGAGTTGGGCTTCACCCCTCCCCTGAGGAAGGCACAGGCTCCAGATAAGCCCACAAAAGAGCTCACTTCTGCCTATGCCTGGGGCAGTTGCAGCCTGAAAAGTCCTGCCGCTGTATCCAGCCGCTGAAGACTTTGTAGATACACAGCCACAAAAACCTCTGTTTCCTTCTTTTTTTTTTCCCCCCTTTTTCTGTCAGTCCTGCCCCCTTGGCACCAGGGCAAAAATGAGCAACCTCCGCTTTGATCAGGTTCACCTAAGCTGGGGGTCTATTTTTAGTAGTCAGAATTTGTTAATTAGTTCCACAATTGGCGTTTGATTGCGCCCAGTCCCTGCTGCTGGTAAAGTCCTTTCCTTTCCCCTCTGGGAAGTGGCCTGTGGGTGAGGGGCGCCGGCCGCCGCAGCTTTGGGAACTCACGGTTCTGGAGGGTGCTCGCAGCCGGTCCAGCTGGTCCAGGCTGGGGTACCCTGTGTGTCTGGTCACTGACGTCGCTCCAGGAGCTGTTCTGTACTGTTTCTGGCTATTTAGTAATTGTTCTGGAGGACGAACTAAAACGCGCACATTGTTAAGCCGCCATCTTGACCCGGAACCCCAGGAAACGTTTTAAAATGAGAAGACTAGACAGAAAACTAGCAGAAGTTCCCATGTGCCTTTGAAGCTAACAGAGGTGTTCTGAATCTATCAGCCTTTCTTAATTAAGCCAAGGTATCTTTCTCTGGATGCCTTAGTTTGGGCATTTTTATAGCTTTAGAACTGTAAACTTGCAATTTAATAAATTCTCTCTTTAAAAGCCATTCCAAAAAAAATTTAATGCAAATGTTCTAAGAAATGATGTATATGCAACTAAGTGATGATATTGTGAATTACTGATTATGTATGTTGTTTTATTTTGTTTCTTTATTTTTTTAATTAATAAATTAAAAAAAAGCCATTCCATTTCTGGTTTATTGCATTCCTGCAGCTTTAGCAAACCATAGGTTTGTATAACTAGTTTATTCTATAAAGAAGAAAAACAACAATATTGAACATGTGAATATGATTCTTAAACAATCAGCACTCATTCCCAGAACTAAGGTTCTTTTCTAAGTGCATACTCAACCTCTTCCTTCAGCTATCTGAACTTGAGTAACCATAAGGGTCCATTTCAGTCAAGATTGTAAGAAAGTGGGGGCTGCACAGTGCTGGGGGTGGGAGCTGGTGGCAGCATGGCGACCGAGCCGAGCCGTCCAGTCCTCCTGTTCCAGCTGCCACCAGGATCCTTCAGGTTGCGTGTGTTAGTTGTAAGCCTGCCAGGACTCCGGTCCATCGGTTCTCTCTTGTGCTGCCACTGCCAGCTTGAAGGTCGGCCGGCCAGCTGGGTACTTGGCCCTCCTAACCTACCCCCTGGACCACGGGCCAGGACCATGGAGTACATGAAGCTGGAGTTCCCCATACTTCCACAATGCAAAGAGGATGCCAAGGAATGGACCTATCCTATGAGATGAGACATGCAGGAAATTTTACCTGGATTGTTTTTAGGCCCATATTCTTCTGCTATGAAAAGCAAGCTACCTATGCTACAGAAACATGGAATAACCCATATAATATGCATAAGACAAAATATTGAAGCAAACTTTATTAAACCAAACTTTCAGCAATAATTTAGATATTTAGTCTTGGATATTGCAGATAATCCAGTTGAAAATACAATACTTTTTTCCCCCACGACTAAAGAATTTATTGATGGGAGCTTACAAACCGGAAGAAAAGTTCTTGTCCATGGAAATGCAGGGATCTCCAGGAGTGCTGCCTTTGTTATTGTATACATTAGGGAAACATTTGGAATGAAGTACAGAGTTGCATTTGCTTATGTTCAAGAAAGAAGATTTTGTATTAATCCTAATGCTGGACTCATCCATCAACTTTAGGCGTATAAAGCCATCTACCTAGCAAAATTAACAATGCAGATGATGTCACCACTACAGATAGAAAGGTCATTTTCTGTCCATTCTGGTACTACAGGCAGTTTGAAGAGAACACATGAAGAAGATGATGATTTTGGAAACACACAAGTGGCAACTGCAGAGAATGGCTGACTCAAGAGCAGCAGTGTAGAAGATGTGAATTTCTATTTGGGAAAGAGAAAATACTAGAGACCATAATAATGCAAAGTAGTAAAAAACAAAACAAAACAGGTAGTTTCTTTTCAATTATATGTTGCTTCCAGACATGTTTCTCCGCACTTGTTGAGCAACAACTTAAGAAGATGTTGGATTTCTGCAATAGCTGGCACTGATGATTTTACTCCTTTTTGTGTTTTTAAAAAATTTTTCACTTTACAGTTTTTTTATAAACCAAGAATTTTGGACTTGCAAAGAGGTATTATTGCAATAATGCACATTTCATACCTGAAATTTATTTGTATGATCTAAAGTTATTACTTTAAACAAAATGTAAGTTGAGGGGATTTGTTTATAAAATTTGGATAATTTATAACAAAGATATTTACTGAAATTAGCTAAAAAATTCATTGTGTGTATGTGATGACATTGAGAATTACTGATTATATATGTAGAATGGAATGATACGTTAATGTTTTTGTTTGTTTGTTCTTAAATTTTTAATTAATAAATAAATTTTTAAAAATTCATTGTGTGTTTTATATTTATATATATTACATTTTAAAAATAATTTTACAGTTCAGTTTTATGATGGAGCCTCTTACAGAAACATTAACAAAATGCAGGAATCTGCCACATTTCTCTTTTATAGTATAACTCAATATGTTAATTGTTCTTTTATTTTTCTAAGCTCTTCTTGATCCTTCATTAATAGTGTTTAAATCATGTCATTAGCCTATTTTCCTTATTTTAATGTGATCCAGTTATTGCTTCCTTTCCTGTTAACCGTCCTAATTTGTTTTTTCCAATAAAAAAATTTTACTATAGGAAGACGTTTTACTTTATAGTATCAGATTCTCCCAAAAAAAAGATTAGTTAGAAATTTCAAGCGACTTCTCTTTTTGCATTACTTCTGTTCAAGAACCTGTTTTTTGTTTGTTTGTTTGTTTGTTTTTTGTTGTTGTTGTTTTTGTCTGAGAAGGTTCTAAATAGAATATAATAAACCAGTGAAGCAGTATTGGTTTTTTTCCCCTAAATGAATCCCAAAAAAGGAAAGTGCCTTGTGTCATTTAAAAAAATAAAAAGATAAATCCTTATGACCTCCAAAATTAGTATACTGAATAGTGAAAAGATTGTTTTCTGTATTTTCTTTGTGTTTTAAAACATAAACTAGTTTAAATAAAAAAAATTAAGGTTTGAAGAGACCTCAGTAAATTATTTGGAACAAGTTCATTTTATGTTGTCTTCGTGATTCTGTGAGATTGTTCCTGCCCTGTAGAAGCTTTTCTCTAAAAATGCATTTACTGAGGAAGTAATTTGTGGGAGACCTTGTTTTAAATTAGCTTTTTAATATGCTCTTTAAATTGAGTTAATCCAAATTTCCCCCATAATTTGCAATAGCAAAGTCCCTTTACGAATCCTTGGTTCTCGGTATTTTTATTTAAGTGTATAAAAATTGTTCTTAGAAAAACATTTGCTATTTTAAGTATGTGATGGGAGAAAGGAGTGTTTATAATTTTTTTATAGCTGATGACTTTAGGGTAGCACAAACAAAATTCCTTTGTATTTTACTTTTCTTGGTCCTCTCTTGAGGTTTTTTATTGATGGGAATGATTTCTATACATTCCCTTTGTACCAAGAGGTGCTATGCAGGATAACCTATTACACCAAGTTACTTGCTTTGCTTTCCCATGATGTAATAATACAGTAAAAGCTATTTTACCTAGCATAGTGGGAGAGTGGGAAGGATTAAAATGCTTTGTTGATTAAGAGTCAATTACTGTTGACCCAGGTGATATTCTTCTGATTTCCTTTCCTTTCCATTTTACCAAACTGAAAACAGTGTAGCGTTAATCCCGTTATGGTCAAATATTCTGTTGTGTGATGAGGTCATTTGGTGTGGTGGTCTAGTGCAGTCAAGATTTGCATTGGATATTTAGAAATTCCAGTTAGCAAAGTGCCAGATCACACACTTTCCTGTATATGGATCACTTATTGGACAGGTCAGTAAAGATCTCTTTTGCAATTTAATAATCTCTGATACTTTATTCTGCAAAGAATCTTCATAACTGAAATTTAGGTTTTAAAGATGAAGAAGTGAGATTTCTTTTATTAGCTTCTTAATTCACATATCCTCTCTAGTACTCTGGCCAAAAAGACAGGTTTGGTTATTGATATTAATTTGTAACTGGTAATTTTCCACTTTTTCTAACCACTGTAAATTTTATGCTGTTACTAAAGTGCCTGCCCAGCACGGTATATTAAAGGCAGTTTCTCACAAACATTAGTAAAAGGAATGCCATCATCTTGGAAATATTAATGCAGACAAAACATGGAGTTCATTCTTCCATAGGAACATTGCAAGTTTGTTCTTTCTTGGATCCACTTTTACCTAATATTAAACTAATTCTTCTGGTAGCTCCAAAAAAAAAGTCGTAAGAAAGTTAACTCTTGCTAATTCATGTTCATTTAGAGACCTGCCTTCAAGGTTCAGGTTAGGATGGTCTGACCTAACATACGAATCACAAAGCATATAGAAAATTAAAATTCTATATCTGCTGGTTTGTAAAAAAATTTTTAAATAGAAAATTAAAATTCACTTGGTAGTGGAGAGAGCTCCAGGGAGACCTCAAAATATAGGTAGCCATCCTCCCAAACAGCTGAAACTGAAGCAGGGCTCCAATTCGGCTGCCCATGACTTAGGGAGTCTTTGAAATCCTTGATGCCCAGGTGATTCCAATCTATAGCCAAGACTAATGGAACCTAAATCTCTGGGGGCACAGTGGGTCACAGCTCCCAGGTGATTCCAATCTATAGCCAAGGTTGAGAAGCACAGCAACGAGAGAGATGCCCTTGGTGTTTAGAGAGACAACAGACCTTTCAAAAATCACAGTCATGTAGAGACAGGTGTTCCAAATCATAACTGTTGACTTCTTATTGTGTGTCTACTTACAACCCTATATAGCCTCTCCAAGGATTTAAATAGCAGAGCTTTATTTATATAATGAGTATTCATTCTCCTCAGTCATTCCATGGAGGTAAGCACAGGGAGTTATACAAATGTTGAGACGATGCATTTTATCGAAAAACTTAAAATTTGTGCGCCTTTTTATGTTCTAGGGAGCAACAATTTCTCTTGAAGTTCCTTCTCCTGGAAATGTAGGCAGGCTTATAGGACCTGAAGGACTTCGTTCCTTTAAGATAAAGACGATTGCTGACAAAGCCAGCAGTGGAGCAGCAGCATCACTATTATTGTTGCCATAAATCAGCTGAATTGCCCCTGTTGCTTTGGGACATGGCAGGAAAATACTTCTCCAGTCATTAGTTCTTATTATCACTTCATTGGCCTGGTTTCGCTTCTTTTTTGTTGTTGTTGCTGCTGTTTTTGGAAAATGGGAGAGAAGATTTACTAGTAGAGAAACTTCTACAATGGTGCAAAAGAGCTATGACAAGAGGCAGCAACACTTTACACCCCTCTCCTGCATATTTATAAGGCATAGTATTGCAATGCATGCCACAGTTTGGTATTTGTGTATGAAAATAATATGCAGCAGGTGTTTGGAGTGTGAACGAGGGAGCACCACCAAGGTTCTCACTGTAGCAGGCCTGCTCACTGGCTAAGAGGCTGTACTCCAGCTTAGGCTATAGCCCGCTTGCCCCAACAACCATTTCTAACCTGCAAGAATAGGGGGTAAGTATGGAGAGGCATGGTTTTTAATCAAGGTAAAGGACTTAAGATCCAGGCAAATGGGCGGGCAGAGTTCTCACCTGCCATGCCAGATCTCCGGTTCAGTTCCCAGTGCCTGCCCACGCAAAAAAAAAAATAAATAAAAAAAATAAAATCCAGACAAATTTGAATTTTAGTAATAGTAAGAGTTAATACTTCTATCATGCTTCCCATTTCCCATACACCAGGCACCATTCCAAGTATTTAAACCTTACAACCACCCCCATAAGGTAGATATTATTAGCATCCCTTCCTTACAGAGGTAACCTGAAGCCCAGAGGGATTAAGTCACTTGCCAAGGTCACACAGTAGTATGCTAAAGAGTATGCTATAGAATTCAGGATTTGAAACCAGAAAGCTTGTCTGCTGATTCTGTGCTTCTAACCCTTAAACGATTACTGGATACTGCCACATACCAGGAATGCAACCTCCCTTGGGCGAGTTATCTAATCTCATTGAATGTCATTTTCTCATCTTCATAGTACTTATCATGCCGGGTTGATGGTGGCGGGGGATGACAGTACAATGCCTAATGCCTGGCACAGTTTTCTCTGTATAGATGTTATTATCCTCCACCACCAGGCCACTTATTGGCGCTCATGCTATCCTTTGCACCTTGGAGGACGACTTGGATGTTTATTTAATGATTACTTAAGATAGACTAGCAAAGGCTTACAGTTAACTATTCTCATGTTCTACTTCAGAATATAAAATTGTGGGTTAAACTACTGTTCCCAAATGGACTTCACATTCTCACAACACATACTTTAGAAGTAATGATTTTAGAAAATGATTCATCTCAGAATCTTTTGTCCTGAATGGAACCACCTTCAGTTCGATTTGGCTGTGTTGTTTAGCCAAGTTAAGAAATTCTCCCAAGGGAATTCCTTATAAGGATTTACAGATTTATATGTTGAGTACTACCCTGACAGTAGAAATCCACCCAATCAAGCAATGGTGGTTGGGGTAGGGATGAGGAAGGACTAGGCTTCCTTTGCCATTTAAAAACAGTTCATGCGTGACAATTCCATTTATAGGTAATGTCCAAAATAAGTAAACCATGGAGACCGAAAGTAGATTAGTCGTTGCCAGGGGCAGAGGGAAGGAATTGTTGTAGAGTGAGCTGATAGGTTCAAGGTTTCTTTTGGGAGAGTTGAAAATGTTTTAAAATGAGATAGTGGGGATGATTGCATGGCTCTACAATTATACTAAAAACCACTGAATTGTACACTTTTAAAAGGTGAATTTTATGGTATATAAAAATATCTAAATATTTTTATCTAAATATATCTTTAAAATCCTGTATAAACAAAAACAAAAATGGTTCATGTGAGTGTTGTTGGCATTTTCTCTTGTGCCCTCCATCGTACCAAGGAAGATGCCACAGACCAGGTGGACATTTTTCAGATCACTATTCACTGCTCACCTTAGCAGTAATAGATGGTTATTACCCCAATTATTATGGCATTTTGGGGGTTGAATAATGAAAAGAGACTGCTTGGGGTGATTAGTTTTTCCATCGTGATCCTAAACCAAATCCCTGTTCTCTTGCTACCTTAAGCTGAGGCCTTATTACCTGACCTGTCTGGACAGCGATCAGAGCTTCAAGTCTACATCAGAGATGCCCAAACCTCTAGGCATGCTGTGATTTTTTCATAGCACCTATCATATAATGGGTGCTCAATGAATCCTTGATGAATGAGTAAAGGAATCATTGAAAATCCCCATAGATCCTCTTGGTTGAAAGGAAGTCTCTGAACTTCAACTGTGTTCTCTAATTTTTTTGCACTTGGGTTAACGCTACAGTGCTGTGAAATATATGATGTAATATTTTTACTAGAACATTCAAATGCAATGAATTATGTTAGAACTACATTTATTAAATTTGAAAAAGCCCCTGGGATAATAAAAAGCAATACCCTTTCCTAACCACCTTAGGCTTTTAAATTCATTTTAAGCTTTTCCCAAGAACAATAGAGACATCCTGTGGCCAAATCTTATAATAAACTGTATTAAACAGAGTGGGTGTGGATTCCCTTCTTAAAGGCAAAAGAATACTATTAGCCACATGAATCAGACTTCAAATTCAACATGAATGTATGGAGTGCCTGCTATACACAGGTACTGTTCTTTCATAGATAATATTTCCTTCTATTATTTCATATTTTCTCTAGCAGACTGTGTTGACTTGAAAGGATTACGTGCCCTAGGAAAGCCATGTTTTAATCCTGATGCAATCATGTTTCTTTTAATCCCAATTCAATAATATAGGTTGGAATCTTTTGATTAGATTTTCTCCATGGAGATGTGATACACGCAGTTGTGGGTATTAATTTGATTAGATGGAGATGTGACTCCACCCATTCCAGGTAGGTCTTGATTAGTTTGCTGGAATCCTTTAAAAGAGGAAACATTTTGGAGACATTCCCCTTGAGAACCCCGAGAACCACTGGAGCCCATGCAGCCAGAGACCTTTGGAGCCGAAGAAGGAAAAACATCTCTGGGGGGTAGTTTCATGAAATGAGAAACCTGAAGAGAAGGTCACAGACATTACCGTGTCCACCACGTGCCATCCCAGTTGAGAGAGAAACCCTGAACACCATCGGTCTTCTTGAACCAAGGTATCTTTCCCTGGATGCCTTAGATTGGACATTTCTATATCCTTGGTTTAATTGGGACATTTTTAGTGGCCTTAGAACTGTAAACTTGCAACTTATTAAATTCCCCTTTTTAAAAAGCCATTCCATTTCTGGTATATGGCATTCCAGCAACTAGAGAACTAGAACAAAGACCAAGGACTAACTAACTAATTCCACATGTTTCTGTGTTGCAGAGCAGGGTGTCCCCAATGCTTCAAATTATATGCAAAATGCTGTGTGTATATCTCTGTTTTCAGGGAGGATGGATTTTTTGCTTCTGTAATAGGCTTCCATGGTTTCTGTGACTCCCCACAATATCTGACATTGCCACCTTAGAGCATATTTCTAACACTGCCATTATGATATAGTGTCATCCATCTCTTTTTATTTATAAGTTGCCATTTCTTCTGGCAAACCATGTTCACCCTAGGTTAAAAAAAACTTAAAATAAAAAAAGGAAAAAGAACACAAAAAGACAAGAAAAATAGGATTAGATAGCATTACAACATGGTATAGGGAAAGAACTTTGGAAAATGACAGTCCTAAATACATTACTTGCTACCCATCTAAGCTCAGTTAAGATGTTAATCTTTGAGTCTTGGGTTCTTCATCAGCAAAATGTGACAATAATATCAGAGAATTACTATAAAAATCAATTAGTGGTGATGAGTTATAGATATAACACCAAAAAGTAATGTTCATGAAGAAAAAAATGGTAAGATGGGCTGTACTAAAATTAAAATCTCCTCCTCTGCAAAAGACACTATCAAGAGAATGAAAAGATAAGCCACAGACTGGGAGAGAATATTTGCAGCACACATGTCTAATAAAGGTCTTGTGTCCAAAATATATCAGGGATCAATTGAGAATGCCTATGCTTATAAATTTGAAAATAATAATGTACTTCGCAAACATAAGATTTTAATTTATGGAACTTAAACTTTTTCTTTATTATAAACTAATATACAATCCCATAGAAAATATGAAGAATATAAAGAAAAATCCAATTTATCTTATCACTCTTTAATAACTGTTAACATTTTGATGTATTGCTTTCTTTTCACAAACATACATATGATACACATTTGGTATCATTAGTTAACTGATGTTTAGGGTTATCCTGTTTCTTCTGCCTCAGGGGACCTAGAATTATACAGAAATAATGGAAACCTCTTTTCCAACACTGAGGTGTAGAATGTCAAGCTTTGCTAGCTGCAACTAGGTCAGTATTGGGAAAAGAAGGTGTTTTAGTCTGCCAAAGCTGCCAGAATGCAACACAGCAAAGATGGATTGGCTTTTAATGAAAAGGAATTTATTCCATTAAAAATGTATAAATGTATAAAAAACTGAGGTTCTTTCTTACACGGGAAGGCACTGGGTGATCTCTACTGGCTTTCTCTCCAGGCCTCTGGGTTCCAACAACTTTCCCCGGGCTGATTCCTTTCTGCATCTCCAAAGGCCTGGGCTGAGCTACAAGTGCTGAGATGAGGTATACTGAGCTGCTTGGGCTGTGCTATGTTGAACTCTTTCATTTAAGCACCAGCCAATTAAATCAAATATCATTCATTGCAGCAGGCATGCCTCCGAGCCGACTGCAAATGTAATGAGCAACAGATGAGGTTCACATGCCATTGGCTTATGTCCACAGTAATAGAACTAGGCAAGTTCATCTGGCCAAGTTGATACCTGAACCTAACTACCACAGAAGCAAATGCAGTTCTCTGGATTGTACTTGCTGGCTCGACTGCCTATGAACAGATGTTGTTTGTGTTTGTGTGCACATGCACACAGACAGGGAAAGAAAGAACTAGGGCTAAGAGTTAAGGGCTGAGTCTGAGAGATTGCATTGCTGCTGCTGCAGCGCTGCTGGCTTCCCACTAGCCAGTAGTGCTCAGGAAGCAGCTGCTGAGGGCTTTATCCTTTTCTTCGAAACTTTTTTTAAAAGTATATTATAAAAACAGAAAAGGGATAGATACTAAAGGACAAATATCGTATGATCTCACACATAAGAAATAATAAGTATAGGCTGAGCCCCCAGTCTTGGGGTTTGTTCATATGAAACTTAACCCCGCAAA
>PVIY010061264.1:0-11306 GCA_004026745.1 Myrmecophaga tridactyla | reverse complement strand
TGGAAATTGCACAGTGGCAGTAGGCTTGGAGGCTTGGGGAATGAGTATGAGTGAGGTTGAATCACAACATATAAAAGTAGACTTCATATATACTAAGCACAATATTGGACATTTTATAGTCATTATTTTTAATTATTTCAATTATTAAATGAAATTGGCATCTCTGTTCTGATCTAATGGGTGATAATTATGAATTTTATAGCAGAATCAAATTCTTTTTCAAGTCATGTCATCATATTTGGAACGAATCTCAGAGTTTGTTTCCTAGGCTTTTGCATTTCACTAACAATTTTACTTCTTAATAAATGTAATTTTTAAAAATAGTGTGAGACTTACAGAAAAATTGATAGGATAGTAGAGGCAGTTTCCAGAATATCACATCCATTTTCCCCTATTCTGAACATCTTCCAACCAGTATACCAAATTACGTCTATTCGTTACAAAGAGTGGTTTCTCAGATTCTACATCGTTTTGATGATCCGGATATTTTTGAGGGGTCTGGTCATGTGTTTTTTAAAATGTCCCTTAAATGCGAATTGTATGATGTTCTCCTCATGATTAGACTGGGATTATGGGTTTTGGTGGAAGCCACCAGTGATAAAATTCTATATTCTTTGCATTATGTATGTATCCAGGGTACATCCATCAGTGTGACTCTTCACTGCTGATGTTGACGTTCATCAACAATGCTTGTCAGGTTTCCCCACTTCAAAGTTCCTCATTCCCCTACTTTTCCATATATCACCTTTGGAAGGGGATTAATATGTGAAGACAGACCTTAGGCGTGGGAATTAACTTCACCTTCCTGAGACAGCAATATCTATATAAATCATTGGAATGCTTTTGTATGGGAAAATTTTGGTTTTTTATTCAAATATTAAATCATTTATTTAAGTCATTAAGGTCTCATCACATTTATTTTATACTTTGGGTTGAAATAAAATACTACTATATTTATTTTTTTCTGCAGTTTATTTTAGGTTTGGTGATGGGATGTCATTTATCAGTGCTCTGCATCTCTGATTTATCTTCATCCTTGAGGACTTTCTTTTAGAACCTACTTAATTTCTGGTAGTACATGATTATCCAGGCTCTTCTTGTATATTTCAGCCATTTCTCTGAGGACAACTGTATTGAAGAATGGTGTTTAAAACCAAGGTCTGGACACTACATGTACTCCTTGTTACTGAGACCTTTAAGCCCTCTCCATTGACAGAGTAAAGAATATGTGTGTCTACCACGTTATGCATATACATATATCTATAAATATCTCTACATGTAGACCTCTATCTATATAAAGGAACTCATGCTACTGCGTCTTATTCTAAGCCATTATCAAATAAAACATTGTAGACCCTTTCCCTTGCTTATACTTAACAACCCACTTTGCAGTAGGAAATGTATTCTCCTCACCTACCACCCATCTACTTAATTGCTTTATTCCAATAAAAAAGTCATAGAATTGTCAACCTACACTCTAGTGACATAAAATTTATACACTAGAATACCGTGGTTATGCACAGGTTCTGTCTCACTCATTTTCCAGACTCCATTCATATCCAGTATTACCAATTCAGCACCTTGACCCCTCATCATCTCAGTAAGGGTGTTTTATACACTTGTAATACAATGAGATTGTTTTGTTACATTTTGCATTCCATTCTGGCATTCCTATTATCTTGACAGTGAATCTTTCATTTGCACATACTGCTGTTTGCATATTCTTTGTTTTGTAAAGGTCAGTATGTTTTAACAAATGCATGAAGTCATGTGTCTACAAGTCTACTATTATAGGGAATAGATTCCCTGCTTTAAAAATTGCTCTGTGATTCACCTGTTCAACCCTCCTTCTTTCTCCCCAGTCTTTTGGCAAACAGTGATCACTCTATTGTTTCTTTTGCTTGACTTTTCCAGTCATACAGTTGAAATTATATTTATTTATGATGTTTAGACTCACTCATTTTAATTATTAGTAATCATTTAAGATGATCCTTGACTTGTGGGTGGAAGAATCACTTATTTTTATCACTGAATAATATTCATTGTACAGATAAAGCTGAGTGTGTTTATTCATTGACCTTGAAAGACATCTTGGTTGTTTTCAGAGTTTGCAGTTTATACATAAAGCTGTTATAAATGTTCACGTGTAGTTTTAGTGTGGACTTAAGTTTTCAAATTAGTCGTATACATAAAGACACAATTTCTGGACTGAATTGTTAGACTATGCTTAGTTTTGCTAGATACTGCCAAACTGTCTTCTGCCTGTGCCATTTTGGTTTCTTAGTAGCAGTGAATGAGAGTCTGTACTGTTCCTCCAGTATTCTACGTCACTGAAGTTTAATTTTGCAATTCCCTAATGGCAGATAATTCTGGACATCTTTTCGTATGCTGATTTACCACTCATATATCTTCTTCATTTCAGTTTCTGATCAAAATTTTTGCCCATTTTTTAATTAGGAGTTTCCTTTCTTATTGTTGGGTGTTAAGAGTTCTATGTATATTTGTATGCAAATAATTTTATCAGTGTCTTTCCCAGAGCATAAATTTTATACTTCTATGAAGTCCAATTTATAAATATTCTCATCTCATGGGTCATGATTTGGGTGCTATTTATAAAAACTTATCACCAAAGTACAGGCTACCAGATTTACTTGGATGCCTTATTCTAGAAATCTTACATTTTGCATTTTACTTTTGAGAGCAGGATTCATTATGAGTTAATTTTCGTGAATTTTATACAATGCCTGATTAAGTTCCTTTCCAATTTTGCATGTACATATGCCATTGTTCCATAGCATTTGCTGACAAGATCGTACTTTTTCCATTAAATTGCTTTGCCTTTTCCAAAGGCCTGTTGACTGTATTTTTGTGGGTCCATTTTTGAGTTCCCTAACATTTGATTGTGTGTCTACTAAGTTCTCACAAATTAGTGCATGTGTCTATTTCACCAACACAGTATATTTTGATCATCATGTCTTTATAGTTAGATTTGAAATTGGGTAGCATTGGTTCTACAACTTTGTTCTTCTTCAGTATTGTTTAGGCCATCTTGGACTTTCGCCTTTCCATAGGATCTTCACAATTATTTTGCTGATTCCTACAAACTGATTTCCTGATTTTGGGAATGGTATTGTGTTGACAGTATAGATCAGGAGGAGACGAAATGACATATTAACAATACTGATCTTTCCATTTGTAAAGATGGAAATTTTATTTATTTTAAATTTTTATTGTAATAATCTATATGCAACTCAAAAGTTCTCACTCTATCCATTTTCATGTGTGCAATTTAGTAATATTGACTATAATAAAATATTGTACTACCATCACCAATATCCTCGTCCAATTTTTTTCATCATATAGTCTACAAAAACTGGTCAAATGATTTCTGAATGAAATAAAGTTTAAGAGCATATGAGGTGGAACATATTGCCTTGGGAAAAAGTTCAAAATTATGGACAAGGATGGCCTGTTAGCAGTTGCATCAAGGAGAAACAGGAACATTTGTTTACTCTGACATTTTCAGATAAATTTCTATATAAGAAAAAATTATTTCAAAATGTTCACAATACAAACCATAGCATCTGTGTTAATTTGCTGAGTGCTGCTTGTACCTAAACCTGCCTTGCCTTGGTCTCTGTTCCAGCAGTTTCATGAGCTACATGGAATCAAAAAACAAGACACGCATTTCAGGATTTATCCTTCTGGGACTCTCAGAAGACACAGAAGTGCACCCCCTGCTATTTGCTTTGTTCCTGACGATGTACCTGGTCACTCTCACTGGCAACCTGCTTATCATCCTGGCCACCATGTCTGACGCCCACCTGCACATGCCCATGTACTTCTTCCTTACTAAGTTGTCTTTTTCAGACATCTGTTTCACCTCCACCACTGTCCCAAGGATGCTGGTGAACATCCAGACAGAGGCCAAAACTATCAGTTACAGAAACTGCCTCACCCAGATGTATTTTTTCATAGTTTTTGGAATATTAGGCAACTGCCTCTTAACCGTGATGTCTTATGATGATTATGTGGCCATCTGTCACCTGCTGCACTACATGGTCATCATGAACCCCAGGCTCTGTGTTCTCCTGCTGATGGCCATATTGATGTTCAGTTCTCTGCGCTCTCTTTTACATAGCCTAATTGCTCTGTGATTGTCTTTTTGTACAGAGTTGGAAATTCCTCACTTTCTTTGTGAACTTTCTCAAGTAATCCAACTTGTGTGTTCTGACACCTTCCTCAATGACCTAATGATGTATTTTGCAAGCGGAATTCTGGGTGTTATTCCAATCACTGGCATCCTTATCTCTTACTCTAAGATTGCATGCTCTGTTTTGAGAATTTCACCATGTGGAGGTAAGTATAAAGCATTTCTACCTTTTTGTTTCATCTATCAGTGGTGTCGTTGTTTTATGAACAGCCCTTGGAGTGTATCTTAGTTCTGCTACTACACAAAGCAAAAGGGCAAGTGCAATTGTTTCTGTGATGTACACAGTGGTCACTCCCATACTGAACCCCTTTATATAGTGTTAGAAACAAAGACATAAAGCATGCATTAAAAATAATTTCCAGCTTAGAACGTCTCTCCTTAGAAGAACACGTTGCCTCAAGTACAAAAATTTACTCTTCCTTAACAGAGGGTAAGTACTGGAAAATGTAAATCAAATTACTTTTATCAGTGTAAATAAAGTTAATATGCTATTTGCTTTATTACTATAAGTTTATCTCTACTCTTCATCCGTGAAAAAACCTCATTAATTTTGTATTTTTTCTTAATCATTTGACATCACGGAATGTATTCCCAGGATACATAATTGAGCCAGACTCCTCTGTCTGAATATTCAGTGGTAAATGTTTAATACAGGTCATTAGGGATATATAAAATCATTGTAATTACTGGAGGGGCAAAGATATATTGTCTCCCTGGAAACAGAAATAAACTGCTCTTGTGTTTTATGTTTCTGGTGGAAACCACTTGTTCTTTCAAATGCTCTGTACCTGTTGCCAGGGTTGTGTTAATAAGCTCTTGAAATAGGGCACATCCTGGACTTGAGTAACAACATGAAGTTTCAATAAGCCACATCTGTCTGCATCTGTGACTGTCTGCTGTAGAATCCCATAAAAATTATGTGAGGATATAAGAGACATTACAGCCCCTGATTCTTCAATCGTTGATGGGTTTACTATCATGGGATTTCTTTTGGGGATGCAGATTTGCTCTTTAAGAATTATTTGCATAGGCTGGGACATTTTTCAGTAACTTTTCCTTAGCACTTCCTACAATCATAGACCTCCTTTACTAATTCTGAAAAGAAATTTGGGTCATTTTCCCTTTGCCAACTGTGTCTTTTTAATCCATTAATGCAAGATTTTAGGCAATATCATCACGTTTATTTTAGACATCTTGGGTTCTTTGTGAGGCAGAATATCACTAATGCTTTCTTCATCATAGCCATTGGAGAATTAGAGTGACATTTTGAGATGATTGCTTGTTCAGAGGTAATGTCCAGTTAGGGAAAAAAAAGATGTGATCTTTTATTCAATTTACTTATATCTTTTGCAGAGGTGTGAATTCCTTTACATTGCAATATATTAACCCAAAGATCAGACTCTGTTTTAATCATTCCCATGTCAGAAATGTAATTTACAGAGAAAAGAGATTTGATTGGTGTAGTGCTGCAAATATCTTGGTTTGGATTGTGCCATAATCTGAGGTTTAATTCTCAGTTTGTCATTTAATGATGTCTCTCCAGGGCAAATAAAAGTCCCACCATACTCCACATTCATTAAGTTTGAATTCTTAATAAAATATTTTATCACATAAAGCAGACAGTTTTCTAAAAGTCTTTGATAAGCACTTTCTTTAGGATTGACTATAAACAATATATTGTGAATCATACTTTGCTATTGCTAAACATGCACTAGTTGTATACATTTATCCAAAGTGCACAACATCATTGTGGTCTCACTTCCAAGAAGTTCGTGTTTCAATTCCCAGAATCTATCCAGGAAGTTCCATGCATTTGCAATCAGTTCCTGTATCTAATAATTTACTTGTATTACTCCTTTTCCTTATGCAGAAATCTCTTTCAAAAACAATTTCTAAAAATTTTGTGAAGAAATTTAGTAGCCATATATTCTCAATATCTTTGAAAAAGCAAGAGGCATGTCTTTTAAGTAGAAAAAGAAATGGAAAAAAAAGCCACTAGCAAACAGTCCAGCCGGGAAATGTGATATTTCTGCATTCCTCAGGAACACTGTATAATCAAGAACTCTCCACTAAAGTGTTAGATCACCAAATGCAACATTTTCTGCAATTCAGGTAGTAAGAAGCTCTTCCCATAAGTATTGATTAAAAATGCACCTGCTAGTTCACTGTCCTTGTCAACACAGTATCCAAAACCATAGGAAGGGAGAAATGCCTGTTAAGGGCCAGTCCCCCTCATCCATGTCATGCCATATCATATAGATCCCATGCAGAACACCAGACTTACTTATATTTGAGTGTACTTCAGGAGGAAGGGTAAATGTATCTCTTTCAAAATTTCCAAAGGCTTCCTGTTTACTTTCCAATACAACAATCTCATAAACAGGTTCTGAAGAAAAGACATTTTGTAGAGCATGTCTGGAGTGAATAATGGAAACATTACTATTCTGCCATATACACCAACTCTTCAAATTTTACTTCTGTTACCATTCCAGGAACTCCAATTTTTCTGAGATGAAAAATATTACTGGGATTGTTAGTGCAACTTTATTCTTCTCTTGAACTGTTAATTTATGTAATAATAATTTTAATTCAGTCTGAACTGAGGTGATAGATTTGTTCTAACAGAAAGTTGAATTTTATTCTTGAAGAATCTATAAACAGATACAAGGAAAAATTAATCAAATTACGTGCTATTTTTGAAGGGCCTGCATGTTGGGATTTTTTTTGAAAGAAAATATTGAAGAGTCATTAAAATTTATATATCTGAAAAAGAAATTTTCAGGAATCATGTTGAGAGTTAAACACCATTTTACAGATGAAAATACTATTATTTTCCAGTAGATATAGGGGATTTAATTCTTGTCTTCAAACTGTCAATGTTACATTATATAGAAGAAGCAGAAGACCCTTTTTGAGTGAGTATGATGTGTTCAATAGTATTCCTTTGAGCACATCCATTAATTATTTACTGGAAGCTGTCAGTGCAAAATTTAAGGCATACAAAGAGATGCATGCTTTCCTTTGGAAGAATAATTGACAAGATTAGGAGAAGTCAGAACAAACACTATCAGAAACAGGGAACAGGATTTAAATTCATACACTGTAGAAAGCAGTAACAGAGCCCTCACCACTAAGAATGCACCATAAAAATGTGGCCAGTGTCAACGAGCATGTAAATGATACATAGGAAGATTGAATCTTTCCACCGTTGCCAAGATCTGAGTTTCAAAGAGAAACAGATGACCGCGTTCAAATGTTGGATGAGAGGGACTTGGACAACATCTCCTAGTGGTCTTCCACCAGTGTCAACATTCTCATTTTCCCTTCAATTTCAGATCACCTTCCTCAGAAGTATTGGATGCAACCACGAAGCTCTGAGATAAATCAAGCAAACTAGATTATTTATGTTTTTCATCTCCTTGAGTTTGAGAATGCAGATCTTTTGCTTTTATCTGTTACCTTGGGTGGAAACAGAGTCAGTGGATAAAAGAATCACTTTAATTAGCCAGAGAAAGTCAGTTGTGCTGTAGGAAAGAAATATGATGGCAGCGAATGCTTTACCTGCAATACCTGCAGGAATGAGGGAAAATCTACAAACTTAAATTTGTTTCATTGTCTAATGTCTTTTTCTGGATTCCACTTTAGTTTCTATTGCAGCCAATTTTCTTTGAGTTCCACTTCAGGGAATCTTTAAATTTTCATAAATGTATATTTCAACAATCGATGATCTATTTGATGTTTTTATTTTATTAGAAGTTGTGGTTTAAGGAAAACTCATGCATAAAATACAGATTCACATATACCACCCCACCAGCAACACGTGCATGACTGTGGAGAGTTTGTTGCAATGGATGATAGCACTTTTTTGTAAGTACTTCTTTATTGACAGTAGTTAACAGTTTCAACAATTGAGGAAAAATTATCAAAGTAGTACTGTAATGATTGTCATAGTTTACATATGGATATTTTCCCAATATTCCCAATCTACCATTATTACTGTTTTTTATACATGTCTTTATTTTAATTCTTATCTACCCATACCCTGGATAGAGGGAGTGTCAGTCACAAGGTTTTTACACACAAATGTTCACATGATGAAAGCTATATAGTAATGCAATCATTATCAAATATCAAGGCTAATCAGGTATTTCCTTCTAGGTATTCTAACATACAAGAAAATAAAAATCTGTGACCTATCTATATGAATCAGTAGTCACAATAATTTGTTAAATTCTTATTTCCAGTGACACCTCCTCCCCTCATTTGATCATTCTCTTAATCTTCAGGGAAATCTTGGCAAAGACCATTTTACCTTCATGCTGGAAAAGGGTGTTGACTTTCCTGGGTAAGGAAAGAAACTGGTTGATGTCCATTGAGAAACTGTTTTACTTCTGAGTTTCAACCTTATCTGGGATGGCAACAATTTGGAATCCTATGGTTTCTGAATAAAATAAACTCAATAAGAAGAACTTTCATAAATTTTATTTAGAATCCTGGGTATCCCAAGGGATTTTAAGGAATACTTTTGGTGGTGGCTTGGCACGCTGTGGAATTATTTAATATCTGGCTGATGTCTGCATAAGAGCAATCTCCAACAGGACTACACAACTGTATTTGAAATCTCTAGACCACTGAAACTGAATTTTGCCTCATTATTTTCCTCATTTTCGTCAACAAGGCATTTCCAGTCCCATAATGACAGGGCCAGGCTCATCCCTGGGAGTCAAATCCTATATTTCCAGAGAGACACACTCATTAGAGTCATACCCCAACGGTGGGGAGGAAACTGAGTTTTCTGCAGATTTTGGCTTAAAGAGAGGCCATATCAGAGCAACAAAAGTCATTCTCTGAGGGTGACTCTTAGACATAAGTATAAGTAGGCTTAGCATCTAATTGCAGAAATAACTTTCATAAGGACCTGCCTAAAGTTTGAGATAATTTGGGAATTCCCCAGATGGGGAAAGATTAATACTTCAACATTACCCCCCATTCCTCAAGGGGACTGTATAAACTCCTTTTTATTTTCTGCCCAAAATACTATGAAATGTATCAGGCTATAAACATTCATGATCACAAATTCTTCATGGGGAATTTTCCCTTGCATTAATATACTGTATCCTATTTGTCTCTTATAACACTTTTGCATTTAAAGACTTTTTTGTCCAATATTAGGATAGCTAACCCAGCTCATTTTGGTTACAGTTTGTGTGGAACATGTTTTTCCAAACCTTCACTGTCAATCTGCCTTTGATCTAAGGAAAGCCTTTAGATAGATCATACATTTGGTGCCTTCTGCCAGTCTGCATCTTTTGAAGAGTTCATTGTTCCATTAACATTGTGTTATTACTCTAAAGGCAATAATTACAGAGAGAATTGAGAAAGAAATATTTCCTCTTTACCTGTGAATATTTTAAACTGTTCATATGTGAGGGACAGTTTTTCAAGTTAAATAATTCTTGGCTGGCAGTTTTTCCTCCTTCAGGGAGAAATATATCATGCCATAGCCTTCTCACCTCCATGCATTCTGATGAGAAATTGGTCCCTTATTTCATTACAATCTCTTTGTATGTGTTGAATAACTTTTCTTCAGCTGCTTTCAGAATTAATTCTTTATCTTTGACATTTACCATTCTTCTTAATATTTATACAGGTTTAAGACTATTAGAAGTCATTCAGTTTTGAATATGTTGGGATTCCTGGGTATTTGCATTTACATTGTTCCTAAGACAAAATTTCCTCAAGTGTTCTTTCTGCCCCTTTTCACTTTTCTTATCCTTCTGGGACACCCATGAGCATTCGTTTATAAATGATGTTATTAATTTCCCTGAGCCCATATCCTGTTTTTCTGTCTTTTCTTTTTCACTTCAGTCTGTAAATTTCTATATCATATCTTCTAGTTTGCCAATCCTTTCTACTGCAAGTTCAAAATATGCTGTTATGCTCCTCTAGGATATTTTAACCTCTTCTATTGTCCTTTCAACCGCAAAGTTCTGTTACCTTTCTATTCATTGTTTCAAATCTTTTTATTCTACCCTATCAGAGTCCCAGGATCCATTTTAGCAGAAATGGAAAAGCTGATCCTCATTCAGATAGCATTACATTTTACCAGGACTTCAATATCACCCTTGGTTGCCATACTTATTTATTTCCATGACTCTGGTCTTTGACAGCAGAAACATTGTATTATTCTTCTTTTCATTCTCAGACCGTAGTTTAATGATTACCATATAGTACTGCTGAATACATATTTCTGAATGACTGAAAATCAATAGTTGAGCAGATATTGCTAACTATTTGGAGAAAGGTAAAGCAGTGAAACAAGCAGATACATCACTGAGAGAAGGCAGCCCCCAAAATCAGATCAAATATCAGAAGACAGAAATCAGAGACAGTAGATATTTTAGTGCCCCGAGAATCTCTATCTGGAATCAGTCATAGGGAACTCCTTATAGGAAAACTTGCAGTACTAGAGCCCACAGCTACAGAGACTTGAGAGTCTACTGGGATAAGACATGAACAAGAAGATCTAAAGCTTTCTCCCAAGGGTAAAAATACACCCAAATTTGCATTGTGTTACATTTTTTCCCTTCAGAGAGCTAAATATCTTAGGAAGCAGAGAGACAAAAGAATACTTCATCAATGAGGCTCATGGGAATAGAATTCATAAGACATGAAAACATAAATGCTTTGCTTACACTATCTCAAGCCAGGATTAACACTCTGCTGAGGTGGAAACATAATTTTACCTTCTAGAGTCCTCAAGGGTATTTACATCGTCCTGCCATTCCTGGGAGCAGAGCTTCCAACTGCATCCATCATTCAAAGAAGACTCAGAATTGCTGAACTCAGAATCTAAATTGATAATTTCGGGGTTAGTCACAGAGTCAGGTTATGGGTGTGGGAAATGCATTATGAGTCTAGAACCCCGTTTATTGAGAGTAACTTTAGGGGCATCAACAAGGATAACTCAGAGAGATAATCATGCAACATCCTACCCAGGTATAAAGCTTGAGGCCAAGGGAGACAAAGAATACACAAAAGTATCTTCTTTCCCCCATCTGTCTCATCTAATGTTAACTCATACTCATGGGCT
>PVIY010061263.1:0-11305 GCA_004026745.1 Myrmecophaga tridactyla | reverse complement strand
TTTTTTTAATTTTTTCATCATAGTTGTATATTCATCATCATGATCGTTTCTTAGACCATTTGCATCAATTCAGAACAAGAAAAAAAAAGACAACAGAAAAAAATTCATACATAACATACTCATTACCCTGCCTTTTCATTGATCACTTGCATTTCAATCTACTAAATTTATTTCAACATTTGTTCCCCCTATTATTTATGTATTTTTAATCCTTATGTTTTACTCATCTGTCCATAATGTAGATAAAAGAAGCATCAGACACAAGGTTTTCACAATCACACAGTCACACTGCGAGAGCTCTATCATTACACAATCATCTTCAAGAAACATGGCTACTGGAACACAACTCTACAGTTTCAGGGTTCCCGCCAGCCTCTCTGTTACACCTTAACTAAACAGGTGATATCTATCTAATGCATAAGAATAACCTCTCGACTCTGTTTGGAATCTCTCAGCCACTGACATTTTATTTTGTCTCATTTCTCTCTTCCCCCTTTCAGTCAAGAAGATTTTCTCAGTCCCTTGGTGCTGAGTCCCAGCTCATTCTAGGATTTCTATCCCACACTGTCAGGAAGGTCCACACCCCTGGGATTCATGTCCCACATAGAGATGGGAAGGGCAGTGAGTTTGTTTGTTGTATTGGCTGAGAGAGAGAGAGGCCACACCTGAGCAACAAAAGAGGTTCTTTTTAGGGTGACTCTTAGGCCTAATTTTAAGTAGGCTTAGCCTATCCTTGCGGGGTTAAGTTTCATATGAACAAACCCCAAGTTTGGGGGCTCAGCCTATTGCTTTGGTTGTCCCCACTGCTTGGATCACTAGCATTTCAATCTACTAAAATCATTTTAACATTTGTTCCATTATTTATTTATTTTTAATCCATACTTGGACAAAATAAGTTTTTAAATTTAAAGACACCATAAGAGACACAGAAGGACACTATATATTAATAGAAGGGACATTTCATGAAGAATAAATAACAATAATAAATGTTTATGCTCCCAAGGAGCTCCAAAGTACATGAGACAGACGCTGGCAAAACTGAAGGGAGCAATAGATGTCTCAATAATAACAGTATATGACTTCAATACACCACTCTTCTCTACAGATAGAACAACCAGACAGAGGATCAACAAATAAATAGAGAAGTTAAACAACTTGATAAATGAATTAGACCTAACAGACCTATATAGGTCATTACACCCCAAAACACCAGGACACATTCTTCTCTAGTGCTCAGGGAACATTCTCCAGGAAAGATCATATGCTGGAAAACAAAACAGGTCTTTATAGATTTAAAAACACTGAAACTACTCAAAGCATTTTCTCTGATCACAATGGAATGAATCTGGATTTCAATAACCACTAAAGAATGAGAACTTTCACAAATATATGGAGGTTAAATGGCATTCTTAAACAATCAGTGGGCCAAAGAAGAAACTACTAGAGAAATCAGTAGCTATCTGGAGATGAATGAAAACAAGAATATAACATATCAGAACTTGTGGGACATGGCAAAGGCTGTATGATGAGTGAATAAAACTGTTTAAAAATGAACAGAGTAACAAGTGCTAGAGAAAATGTGGAGAAAGAGATCTACCTACTCAACTGTCAGCAGGGAAACTGAGAGGTGTAGCCCCTTTGGAGAGCAACATGGTGGTTCCACAGAGGCTAGGGTTGGCTGGGATTGCCATTTAATCCTGCAATCCTGTTGTTAAGCATATACCTGGGGAAACTAAGAGTGGGGACACTACATTGCACATTGGTGTTTATGGCTGCAGTGTTTTGATCCACAATGGATGGAGGTAGCCTAACAGTACAATTTTAGGAATGGAAGGGGGAACTATGGTGTATACATACAATGGACTACTGAGAGGCTGCAAGAAGAAATGAAGTTGTAAGGCATGCAACTAGGTCTATGAACCTTAAGGACTGTAAGCTGAATGAAATGTCAGGAACAAAAAGACAAATACTATCATGCCTCAATCATACAGACTAACTATAATATAAAAACTTGGTGAACTGAAGTCAAGAACATGGTTATCATGGTGGGGCCTATTGTAGAGGGTCCTAGATTGGAAGTTCTTACAGCAGTCATATAGATTCAGGCGTTGTAACTACTATTTCTAAATTGAGATACTGAGCTCTCTGTTTATAACCTGGTCAGTCCTAGAAACTTCGGGTATTTATGTAACACCTGGGACTCAGAGTTAGAGCTCTGAAGCTATGAAAGTCAGCAGACTTTCATACAGGAACTGTTTAAAAAGTTGAAAAAGTGGGGGTGCTAAGGTAGTTCAGTGGTAGAATTCTTACCTGCCATGCGGGAGACCTGGGTTCGATTCCCGGTCCATGCACTTCCCCAAAAACAAACAAAAAAGCAAACAAAAATTCAACAAATGGTGCTGCAATAATGGGATACTTACATGGAAAAATAATGAAATGTTACCCTGCCATACAGCATACAAAAAAAAAAAAGCACTGAAAAAGTGATCAGACTTCAAGTAGAGGTATGAACAAAGCTAATCTGGATAGGACTAAGGTAAATCAGAATACAGGGTAAAGGATGATACTGCACATAATTTAAAACTTCAACTTCTGTATGAGACCAAAAGGAAAGATTTTTTTTTTGGTGCAAAATTTATATTTTGGGTAGCACATTATCTAATTTAACTTGTATGGTCAGTTTACTGAACACCATATTTGAACAACATAATCACATGGAATTTGAATAAGGCGTGAAGTCTTGTTGATCTGTACAGGTTAGTGTGTGAAGCCCCGATATATCCCCGAGTAATATGGATAATGAACAAAAAAGTATTTGTAAAATCCCCGTGGGGGGCAAGGGAAAAGGGAGGAAATACTAAATTTCCTCATCTGGGGAACTCCTGATATTCTCACAAGCAGTGGGGATCACCAATTCAATGGGCTGAGCCCTCTGCCTTGGGGCTCACCCCTATGAAGCTTATTCCTGCAAAAGTAAGGCTAAGTCTACTGATAATTATGCCTAAAAGTCACCCCCAGAGACTCTCTTTTTTTGCTCAGATGTGGCCTCTTGCTCTAAGTCAACTAGGTAGGTGAACTTACTGCCTCCCCTGCTCCCTCTAAACGCGGACCATGACTTCCAGCACTGTAAATTTTCCTGGCAAAGGGGGACCTGATTCACAGGGATGAGCCAGGACCCAACATCATGAGAACGAGAACCTTCTTCACCAAAAGAGGGAAGAGAAAAATGAGACAAAATAGTCTCAATGGCTGAGAAATTTCAAACAGGCGAGAATTTATCCTGGAGGTTATTCTTATGTATTATATAGCTATCACTTTTTAGTTTATGGTGTATTGGTGTGGCTGGAGGGAAGTAAGGAAATTGCTGAAATATATTCCAATAGCCTTGATTCTTCAAGACAATTGTATTAACTATAGCTTTTACAATGTGACCATGTGATTGAGAAAACCTTGTGTCTGATGCTCCTTCTATCCAGGATATGGACAGATGAGTAAAAAATCAATAAATAGAGCAATGAGGAGAGAAAAAGGGTAAAAACTGGGTAGACTGAAATACTGTGAGTCAATGAGAGGGAGGGGTAAGGTGTATAGGATGTATGAGTTCTGTTTCAAAAAACAAAAGCAAAAAACAATGTTCAGTGTCCCGTGCTTAGAAGGCTCTCAGCCACACTGAATTAAAGTCCACCCTCATTCAATTTGGGTACACCTTAACTAATCACATCAAAGATCTTATTAATAAAATGGTTCACACCACAGGACCAGGAGTTGGAACTTCAACATGCCTTTTATGGGGAACATTATTCAATCTTCAGTACCACCTATACCCTTTGGCCACTCACTCACTTTTCCAACTGGCTCCAGAAAACAATCAAAAAAGTCATTGCAGCTAAGTGAGAAAACAATTTGGAAATCAATGATATTTTAAAGCATCACAATTCTCATTTTGCTCTAAACACTAAGAAATTCAGAGTCAAATTCAATAAAATATTATATTAATTCTTTGTAAGCATGTTTGCTTTCCCCTTCTTTACTGCTTTACCTTCCAGAGAATATAATAATTATTTCTGTAAGTGTGTGTGTGTGTTCATATACCAAAAAAAAAAAAAAAACTTATGGAAAGATGGGATACAAATGTCTATATTATTATTTTCTTTATTCAGATAAACAATGTAAACTCAAATGGCTTCCCTTCAAGTGAAATGATGTACTTCGGTATAAGAATATGCAAAGAGATTTTGAAAATTAAGGCAATAAAACATTTTAGGAAACAGTGGAAACTCTCTAAAACACAGTTTATATATTTTTATCAATCTGTTTTTTAAGGAAAAAAAAAAAGCACAGACCAAAATAATAGTATGGTGCTATTCAATGCATTGGAACAGTTTACCAACCTTAAATTGTTTCACAAATACTTAATCTAATACCCTTTCACCTTGACTCTAGGATTCCATCCATGGAATAACAATCTGGGTGGGAGGGTATTCTTATATTAAATATACATAGCAAACTGACAATGCATACTTTTATCAATATATTAACATACTACTACTTCCTTCTTTGATATCACAATTCTAAACCTTAAGATGCTTTCTAAATCTTAAACTCTTAATTGTAACAGATGGATCAGATGTTCAGCTTGTACGTGACAATCTTCCACAAGATATGAATTATTCATACAGATCTCTCTTAGCTTTGAAAATTCTAAAATCTATTCTAGGAATGCTGACTATTTCTACGGCCTTTCTTAATATTTTCTGGCATGTGACAGGCAATCTTCAACATTCAAAGTACATAATTTTCAAAGCAAGATAGCAAATACAAGACGACATTTGAAATGATGGTAAAGAAATCATATTTAACTTAAATTTTAACCAACTGCAGTGATACCAATGTAAAGTACTCAATAGAAAATTAAACAAAAGCCTTCACAAGTTCTCAGAGGCAGGAGAACCCTTTCAAGAGATAGTAATGTAAAAATTTTTCATAATAATACTAAGACGTTATCTGCCTTTTCCATTCTTTATTTTCTCATGAATGTAGACAGGTTTTCCAGAGACTACATAATAAAGGTTTTCTATCATTGCTCTGACATTTAATGGAATGTGTAGTTGCATGTTCTTGTATTTTAAGAACTCTGAATTTTTAATACAGTAAATATCAATCAAAAGCTCTATGGGATACCCAATAATTTCTAAAAATTCAAAGAAATAATGAGACTGAAAAGTACTACATGCCTGAGGTCACACACTTGTAGGCAGACTACTACCAGTATACTGTCACTTGATATTCTGCCTAATGGTATACAAGTCACTTCTTTTTTGCTGTCTTCACTTTTATTTTTAGTGAGTATAAACACCATTACAAGGTGCTGCTAATACAGCCCTCTGACTTTTTTTTACATTTTTTTTACAGTGAGATATAACATGTATAGAAAAAGGCAATAAATTTTAAAGTAAATTTTAACAGGTAGTTATAGAACAGATTTCAGTTTGGTATGGGTTACAGTTCCAAAGTTTCAAGTTTTTCCTTCTAGCTGCTCCAAGATACTGGCAACTAAACAGAAATATAAACAAGTCACTTCTGGCAAGAACTATTTACTGGACCTTAGTTTCAGAAACATTAAAATGTGGAAAATATATATCACAGAATCAAAGAAAAGTGGTATTACCAGATTCATGAATGTTTCGTAAAATTCTGCTAAACTGGATTATCTATCTCATCAAAGCAAATGGAATAATTGATTTTTTATATATAATTTGATTCATTAAGAAACCATTTTCCCACTTTCACTCAGTTCACACAACATTTTGAACATTTTTTTCTTTTGTTTTGTTTTGTTTTTGCATGGGGAGGCACAGGGAATCAAACCCAGGTCTCCGGCATGCCAGGCGAGAACTCTGCCTGCTGAGCCATTGTGGCCTGCCCCATTTTGACCATTTTTAACCTAAGGGACTATATCTAACATCAAGTTGACATAGGAGGGCAGCTGCCGTGGCTCAGCAGGCAGAGCTCCGACCTGCCGTGCTGGAGGTCTGGAGTTCGATCCCTGGTGCCTCCTGCCCATATGCAAATTAAAAAAAAAAAAGTTGACATAGGAAATCTTATCAGCAAATGAAACGTGAAAGGAAGCATGAAGTACATTTTATGACTTTAGAAACAGTGGGTTATAATATTTATTTTTTTAATTACAATAAAAGACAGACACGACAATCTGTACAGAGTATCAGTGAATTGTAAATTTCAGAAAGATAGACGGAAAAGACTGAGATCTGTAAACTAAAGAATGGAGTTTGAACATGATCTAGTAAACAAAGGTCAAAGTACTAATTAAAAGACTTTTTGGCTTAAGGGAAATTCAGGATGAGTAAATGGTCCACGTTGAATAGGACAGGAATAGACTAGAGAAGCAAGAAACTTGAAAGTGTAAAGATAGCTTAAATACCTTTGGTAATGTTTAGAGATGATGGTAACATAACAATGTGAATGTAATTAACACTACTGAATTACACATCAGAATGTGGTTAAAAAGGGGAAATTTTAGGTGGTATATATGTTGCTAGAAAAAAATTAAAAACAAAAAAACAGAGAATATATGCCGCAGCAATTGAAGGCACTTGATATAACTTTCAAAGTCTGTGAGAAACTAACCATTTAGAGATGCAATGTGGTGGAGTATCAAGAGATACAAGATTTATAATAAAAAAATCTTTATTAAATTTCCTGCTCTGACACTTGAATGCTCCTGGACTCTTTCCTTTTTCCTCCAAATACATCTACTAAAGCAGTTTGCAACAGAACCTTAAATGCATTCATTTCCTAATTTCAGACTAACATAAACACCATGACTGTCCAGTTAGTTATCTGTCAGGTAAATTTCTTTTTATTCTTTTTTTTTTTTTTTTAATTTGCATATGGGCAGGAGGCACCAGGGATCGAACTCCAGACCTCCAGCACGGCAGGTCGGAGCTCTGCCTGCTGAGCCACGGCAGCCGCCCTCTTTTTATTCTTAATCCATTAGAATTACAGAATATTTTCACAAAAAAATAAAATACAATGAAGATGACCAAAACTCCCATGTGTGTGAAGAAATATTTATTGGATCATATTAAGGCTCAATATTGCAGCCTTGGGATACTTATTTATCCTACCATGACTTCTACAATAGAATTCCAAATCCTATAAACTCACCTTGAGCGTCCAAAAAACAAGCAAAACCCACCAGAAAGACCACATTGTAATATAACATAAGAGGTATGCCATAATGAAAAATACCATTATCTAAGAATTAAGAACATCTGGGACAGATCTGAAATTTACTTTTGCTTAATAAACACTTTTTTCTAAAACATTACTGGTAAAAACTGTCAATAAGACATTTCTAGAATTAAAGAATCTGAAAACTGTCTGAATCTAGAGCAATTCTTCCACTAACTATGCAAGTGAGAAACTCAGGCCCAAACCATAAAATCAAGGGAAATACTAATTATACTTTTGAGAAAAGTTTTGGAGGCACCTAAGGTCTTTTAAGCGCTCTTTTACATACTTTTATATGTATTTATCCACGATTCCTATTTATTAAAAACTAATCTCAAAAGAAATACATTTGTGGGACTGGTTTGAATTAATATAAAGGAAATATATCTGAAAGTTACAACCTATTTAAATATACATAATTTGAAATTTTTATTAATTCCAAAATAGTATATTTCCAATAAACCTCAAAAGACAGATTTCATTGTATTCTAGAAACAATTAAATTGCTAGAATAACTAATTTTCTAAGAAGCTACAATATAAATTATAAATTCCATGTGAAAAGATTCCATCCAATTAGACAATTTCAGCGAATACTGCCACTTTAACAATTTGGTGAGCAACAACCTTGAAACAAAAGATAGGTTATGTAACCCTTAAAGAGTGCTTTGTCAGGTTACAAAAAAATTAATTTTAATTTTAATAAATAAACTAACACTAATACTGCTCAAACGTTTCCAAAAAAACTGAGGAAAAGGGAACTCCACTTAACTCATTTTATGAAATCAATATCATTTTAATACTAAAACCAGGTAAAGATGCTATAAGAAAGGAAAACTAGAGGCCAATCTCCCTAAAGAACATAGATGCAAAAATTCTCAATAAAATATTAGCAAATTGAATCCTACAACACATTAAAAGAATTATACACCATGACCAAGTGGGGTCTATACCAGAAATGCAAGGATGGTTCAACACAAGAAAATCAATTAACATAATACAGCACATTAACAAATAGAAAGGGAAAAATCATATAATCATCTCAATTGATGCTGAAAAAGCATTCAACCAAATTCAGCATCCTTTTCTGATAAAAACACTCCAAAATATAGGAATCAAAGGTAACTACCTCAATATGATAAAGGGAATATATGAAAAACCGATAGCCAGCATTGTACTAAAGGAGAGAGACTGAAAGCTTTCCCCCTAAGATCAGGAACAAGACAAGGATGCCCTCTGTCACCACTACTATTCAACATTGTGCTAGAAGTTCTAGCTAGAGCAATCAGGCAGGACAAAGAAATAAAAGGCATCCAAACTGGAAAGAAGATGTAAAACTCTCATTATTTGCAGATGGTATGATACTATACTTGGAAGATCCTGAGAAATCTACAGCAAAGTTACTTGAACTAATAAATTCAGCAAGGTGGCGGGATACAAAATTAATGTGCAAAAATCAGTAACATTTCTATACACATCAATGAGCTACCTGAGGTGTCAGTTAAGGAAAAAATTCAATTCAAAATAGCAACTAAAAGAATCAAGTACTTAGGAATGAACCTAACTAGGGACGTAAAGGACTTGTACACAGAAAATTACATAACGTTGCTAAGAGAAATCAAAGCAGATATAAACATGAAGAAAGATATTCCCTGCTCGTGGATAAGAAGATTAAATATAGTTAAGATGTCAATTCTCACCAAATTGATCTACAGATTCAACACAGTACCAAACAAAATTCCAACAACCTATTTTGCAGATTTGGAAAAGCCACCTACCAAATTCATCTGGAAGGGAAAGAGACCACAAATAACTAAAAGCACCTTGAAAAAAGAACAAAATGGGAGGATTAACACTCCCTGACTTGAAAACCTATTACAAAGCCACAGTGGTGAAAACAGCATGGCACTGGCAAAAGACAGAAGCATTGGCCAATGGAACTGAATCGAGACTGCAGAAATAGACCACTACACATCTATGGTCAACTGATTTTTGTCAAGGCCCCCAAATTCTCTGAATTGGGACAAAATAGTCTTTTCAATAACTGGGCATGAAAAACTGGATATCAATAGCCAAGAGAATGAAAGAGGATCCCTATCTTGCACTCTACACAAAAATTAACTCAAACTGGATCAAACACCTAAATATAAGAATAGCACCACAAAGCTTCTAGAAGAAAATGTAGGGAAACATCTTCAAGACCTGGTAACAGGAGGTAGCTTCCTACACTTTAACCCAAAACACAAGCAACAAAAGGAAAAATAGATAAATGGCAGCTCCTCAAAATCAAATGCTTCTGCATCTGAAAAAACTTTGTCAAAAGGTGAAGAGGCAGCCAACTCAATGGGAGAAAATATTTGGAAATCACATATTGGACAAAGGTTTGATTTTCTGTATATACAAAGAAATCATACAACTCAACAACAAAAGAACAAACAACACAATTATAAAATGGGCTAAAGATATGACTAGGCATTTTTCTGAAAAGCAAATACAGATGGCTCAAAAACACATGAAGAGATGCTCATTTTCACTGGCTATAAAGGAAATGCAGATAAGAATACAATGAGATACCACCTCATACCTATAAGAACGGTTGCTATCAAACATAAAACTATAAATGTTGGGGAGGATGTGGAGAAACTGGGACACTTACGCACTGCTGGGGGGAATGTATAATGGTGCAGCCACTATGGAAGACTGTTTGGTGGTTCCTTAGGAAACTAAATATCGAGTTGCCCTATGACCCAGCAATAGCACTATGTTCTAGTTTGCTAGCTGCCAGAATGCAATATACCACAAACGGGATGGCTTTTAAAAGGGGAATTTAATAAGTTGCTAGTTTACAGTTCTAAGTCTGAGAAAATGTCCCAATTAAAATAAGTCTATAGAAATGTCCAATCAAATGAATCCAAGGAGAGATACCTTGGTTCAAGAAGGCTGATGAAGTTCAGGGTTTTTCTCTCTCAAGTGAGAAGGCACATAGTCAACACAGTCACGATTTCTCTCTCTTGGGTGGAAGGGCACATGGCGAGCATGGCATCATCTGCTAGTTTTCTCTCCTGGCTTCCTGTTTCCTGAAAATCCCCGGGAGGTGTTTTCCTTCTTCATCTCCAAAGGCTGCAGGCTGATGGACTTTCTGCTTCGTGGTACTGCAGCATTCTCTGCTCTCTCTGAATCTCCAGGCTTTCTCTCTTGTCGTTCTCTTTTATAGGATTCCAATAAACTAATCAAGACCCACCCAGATGGGTGGAGACATGCCTCCACGTAATACAGTTTAACAACCATTCTTGATTAAATCACATCTGCAGGAAGAGGATCTCCCTAAGGAGAGGGATGGAAAGACCAAAGGTGATCTTTGGGTGGAGTTATACAGAAAAGATGGGATTAACAAATGAATCCGAATGCTGAATCATAAAATTGATATCTCTTTTAGTCTCCAGTATTTTAGAGCAGCTAGAAGTAAAAATTTAAAATTGTGAAACTGTAACCCGTGTCAAACTGTGAAATATGCTCTACATCTAAGTGTGGTGCTGTGCTTTGGGTTTTGGATATATGTTATTTTTCACAGAAAAAGAAGTTAAAAGTTGATTGTGATGAAAAAAAATACTTACGCCCTCTAGCCTCCTATATTCTGGAGCAGCTGGAAGGAAAAATATGAGAGGATCATGACTCTACATGTCAGAGTAGCCCATGACAAACTCTGGGATCTGTCCTATAACTCCTTTTTGAAGAGTGCTTTTAAAACAATTGCTTTTTAATTTTTTTGCTTTGTATATACGTCATATTATATAATTAAAAAAGGTAAAAATTGAAAGAAAAAAAAAATCACACATTTGTTAAAATCCACATTGGATTAGCCAGAAACAAAAGGACAAATACTGTATGGTCTCACTGATATGAACTGACATTAGTGAATAAACTTGGAATATTTCCTTGGTAACAGAGACCATCAGGAGATAGAAATAGGGTAAGATATTGGGTAATTGGAGCTGAAGGGATACAGATTGTGCAACAGGACTGAATATAAAAACTCAGAAATGGACAGCACA
>PVIY010061262.1:0-11306 GCA_004026745.1 Myrmecophaga tridactyla | reverse complement strand
TGATGTGTAAATAAATCTATTTAAAAAAGATTAGAAGGCAGACCACAGTGGCTCAGCAGGCAAAGTTCTCACTTGCATGCTAGAGATCCAGGTTCAATTCCTGGTGCCTGCCCATGCCAAAAAAAAAAAAAAAAAAAAAGAAAAGAAAAAAAAGAAGGTTAGAGAGAAAAAGTTCTAGAGAAAATACAGAGAAAGAGATTTACCTATTCATTGTCAGTAGGGAAATAACGAGTTGTAGCCCCTTGGAGGGCAGTGTGATAGTTCCGCAGGAGGCTAGATGTGGGTTTGCCATATGAGGAAGTTTTAAGGTATGGACAACATTCTTTACCCGGTCTTCTGATACTCCTTAGTCCTATCCAGATCGCCTTCATTAATATCTCTACTCAATGTCTGGTCAGGTTTTCAACTTTTTAAACAATTCCTATATGGGGTACTGCTGACCTTCATAGCTTCAGAGCTCTAACACAAATATCTGAACTTTCTGGTAAAGACCATGCTATATACAAACAGCTCATTATCTTAGAATTTAGAATTAACAGTTACACTTCCTGAAGGAACAGAGTGTGAGGACATCAGTGGGCATTTGCACACTGGTGTTTGTGGTGACAGTGTTCCTGATCCACAATGAGTGGAGGTGGCCTAAGGGTACAATGAGGAATGGAAGAGGAAATTATGGTCTATACATACAATGGACTACTGAGCCACCTGAAGAGGGAAGAAGTTGTGAAGTATGCAACTCTATGAATGAACCCTAAGAGTGTATGTTGAAAGACTTTTTTCTTTTGCCAGGAACAGAAAGACAAATATTATCATGCTTCAATCATGTGGATTAACTATAATATAAAAATTCGGTGAACAAAAGTTGAGAGCATGGGTTATCAAGTTGGGGCTTATGGTAAAGGGTCCTAGATTGCAAGTTTTAGCAGTAGTCACATATATTCAGGAAGTGTAACAGTTAATTCTAAATTCTAAGATAATGAGCTGTTTGTATATACCATGGTCTTTACCAGAAAGTTCAGATATTTGTGTTAGAGCTGTGAAGCTATGAAAGTCAGCAGTATCCCATATAGAAGCCGTTTAAAAAATTGAAAAAGTGATCAGACATTGAGTAGAGATATTAATGAAGGTGATCTGAATAGGACTAAGGAATATTAGAAGACTGGGTAAAGAATATTGTCCATACCTTAAAACTTCAACTTCTGTGTAAGGTTAAAGGGAGAGATGTTCATTTGGTGCAAAATGTATATTTTGGGCAGTGCATTTCCTAATTTAACTTGTGGCTTCTCTCTCTAAGCCAACATGGTAAGTGAACCCACTGCCCTACCCCTCCAAGTGGGGCATGGCTCCCAGGGGTGTAAATCTCTCTGGCAACATGGGATAGAAATCCCAGGATGAGCTGGGGCCCAGTATCAAGGGATTGAAAAATCCTTCTTGACCAAATAGGTGAAGAGAGAGATGAGAGGAAATAAAGTGTCAGTGACTGAGAGATTTCAAACAGAGTTGAGAGGTTATCCTGGAGGTTATTCTCATGCATTATATAGATATCCCTTTTCAGTTATGGTGTATTTAAGTGGCTAAAGGGAAGTACCTGAAACTGTAGAGCTGTGTTCCTGTAGCCTTGTTTCTTGAAAATGATTATATAATGATATAGCTTTTACAATGTGACTGTGTGATTGAGAAAACCTTGTGTCTGATGCTCCCTTTATCTAGGGTATGGAAAGATGAGTGAAAAATATGGATAAGAAATAAACAAATAATAGGGGAAGAATTGGTAAAATAAATAGGGTAGATAGAAATAGTAATGGCCAATTAGAGGGAGGGGTAAGGGGTATGGTATGTATGAGTTGTTTGTTTTTTTTCTTTTTATTTCTTTATCTGGAGTGATGCAAAATTGATGTGATGCATCATGGTAATGAATACACAACTATGCAATGATATTGAGCCATTGATTGTACACCACGTATGGAATGTTTGTCTGTTAAAAATGTTTGTGTTTACATATTGTGTTATCAATAAAAATATTTTTAAAAAATGTATGGGCAAACAAAACAAAACAAACAGCAGATCAACATTTCCTGGGGAGGAAGAGGAAACTGAGAGCTTTATCCTTGGGGTGAAAAACTGCACACACACGCAAAGGGAAATCTCTAAAAAACTTCATGCAGGCAGGGAAAGAACTGGAAAAATAAGAGCTGATGAATTCTGATCAGTGAAACAGGATCTATGCTAGAGTTCTAGAATAAGTTTAACCAAATGTTAAAGAACAGATAGAGCACAAAGTCAAACAGCAAGAAGACCCTTGGCAAAAGAAGAAAATCAGAAGACTAGACACTAGCAAAATTCATGAGCCATAGTAGGATGCATGAAGACATGGCCAAGTCAAAAGAAAAAAAAAAAGAACGAATATTTCAAATGAGATACAGGAGTTGAGACAATTAATTAATGATATTCAAACAAAGCTTCTAAATCAATTCAACAAGTTGAAGGAAAATGTGGCAACAGAGATGAAGGATATACAAAAGACACTGGGTGACCACACAGAAGAAATCAAAGCCTTGTAAAAACAAATGGCAGAACTTAGTGGAATAAAAAGCACAACAAAAGAGATGAAAAATACAATGAAGATATAGAATAGCAGATTTAAAGAGGCAGAAGAGAGGATTAATAAACTAGAGGACAGGACATCTAAAATCTTACACACAAAACAACAAATATTTGATGAAAGTACTGACTTTAGGGTAATAATATTAAATGCTAATGGATTAAAATTTCTAATCAAAAGACATAGGCAGAATGGATTAAAAACAAACAAACAAACAAAAGCAAGATCCATCTATATGCTGTTTATAAGGAACTCATTTTAGATCCAAGGAAAAAAATAGGTTGAAAGTGAAATGTTGGATAAAGATATTTGATGCAAACAACAACCAGAAAAGAATGTGGGTAACTGTATGAATATCAGACAAATTGGAATTCAAATGTAAAACAAATAAAAGAGATAAAGAAGGACACTACCTATTATTACAAGGGACAATTCATCAAGATGATATAACAGTCATAAATATTGTTATATTTATATATACTTATAATTTGGCATTAAGCCAGAATGCCCCAAAATACATGAGGGAAACACTGACAACACTGAAAGTGGACACCTCTATAATAATAGCTGGAGACATCAAGGCATCACTTTCTTCAACAGATACAATATCTAGACAGAGGATCAATAAACAGAGATCTTCAATAATATGATAAATGAACTATACTAAACATGTGCAGAACATTGCACCCACAACAACAAGATAAACATTTTTTTCGAGTGCTCATAGATCATTCACCCACAGAGACCACATGTTCAATCACAAGGCAGGTCTCTATAAATTTAAGAAGATTAAAATTATACAAAAATATATCTCAGATCAAAATGGAATGGGGTTGGAAATGAATAACAGATGGAAGGTTGGAAAATTCACAACTATACAGAGGATAAAGAACACCCTGTTAAACAACCAAGGGTTCAAGGAAGAAATTGCAAGAGAAAAAAGTAAGTATATGAAGACAAATCAAAATGAGGACAAAATATATCAAAATTTATGCAGCATGAGAGAGAACAAATCAATGTCATTATTGCAGGGTGTTGAAAACAGATGATATATGGGAAAAGTACAATCAACAAGCTAGGGTATATAGTCATTGGTAAAATTGTAATATGCTTCCACTGAATGTAGCAAAGGCATTATGTCAAACCAAATGACAACAGGTGGGGGAAATGGAAAAGGGATATAGATTCTTTGTGGAAGAAAAGGAAATGTCTTCAGATAGAATATGGTGGCAGAACATGTCTATACACTAGGATGGATTATATGAAGTGTGAATAAAACTTTAAAAATGAACACAGAGTAAGAAGTGCTAGAAATAATGTGGAGAAAGAGATGTACCTGTTCATTTTTGGTAGGGAAATGAGTGGTGCAGCCCCTTGGAGTGCAGTAGCTCCACAGGGGTCCCATGCTATATGATTCTGAAACCCCATTGTTCATTGTGGGGAAAGACTGAAAGCATTCCTTCTCAGACAAGGAATAAGTCAGGGATGACCACTGTCACTACTGGATTTAATATTGTTGATAGTTCTTCCTAAAGTAATTAGGCAAGAAAAAGAAATAAAAGACACTGAAATTGGAAAAGGAGAAGTAAAATTTTCACTGTTTGCAGATGTCATAATACTATGTGTAGTAAAATTCCAACAAGTCCACAGCAAAGCTACTAGATCTAATAAATGAATACAGCAAATTCGCATGATACAAGATCAACATGTAAGCAATCAGTAGTTTTCTATAAAATAGTAAAGAGCAATCTGAGGAGGAAATCAAGAAAAAAATTCATTTACAATAGCAACCAAAATAATCACATATTTAGGAAAGAATGCAACCAAGTACATATAAGACCTATACACAGAAAACTACAAAACCTTGTTAAAAGAAATCATGGAGGACTTACATAAATGGTAGGACATACTGGGTTCATGGATTGGAAGACTAAATGTAGTTAAGATGTCAATTCTACCCAAATTGATTTATACATTTAATGTAATAACCATAAAATCTCAATAACTTACCTTGCATAAACAGAAAAACCAATAATCAAATCTATTTGGAAGGGCAGTGTGTCCTGAATAGCTAAAACTATCTTGAAAAAGAAAAATAAAGTGGGAGGTCTCATGCTACTTGACTTTAAAGCACATTACAAAGCTCCAGTGGCCAAAATAACATGGTATGACATATAAATAGATATACTGACCAATGGATTGGAATTGAGTGTTCAGGAATGTACTCTCTCATCTATGGACAATTGATTTTTGTTGAGGCAGTCAACTCAACTCAGAAAGAACAGCCTCATTAGCAAATAGTTCCTGGAGAAATGGATATCCGTGTAGAAAAGAATGAAAGATGGCCCCTAAATCACACTTTGTAGAAAAATTAACTCAATAAAATGGATCAAATACCTAAAGATGAAGCAAGACCATAAAATTTTTAGAAGAAAATGTAGGGAAATATCTAAAGATCTTATGGTAGGAGGTTGTACTGGTATGAAACTGTTATGTGCCCCAGAAAAGCCATACTATTTCAATCCAATCCTGTGAGTGGAGACTTACTGTGGGTATATGTCTCCACCCACAATGTTGTAACCCACCCCAATGTTGAGTGTGACTTTTTGACTAAATTATTTCCATGGAATTGTGACTCCATTCATTCAAGGTAGGTCTTTCTTAATTTACCGGAGTCTTTATAGGAGCTCACTGTGAGAGAAAGAGCTCAGAGATGACACAGAGTGCAGAGAGATGAAACCAATCACAGAAGTTTGGAGATGCAGAAGATGCCAGAAGCCCCAGGAGATGCCAGAACCTGAGGGAGCCATTTGAAACCAGAAGCCAGGAGAGAAGGACAGCAGAAATCACCATGTGCCTTCCCATGTGACCAACAAACCCCAGATGCCATCAGTCTTTTCTTCAGAGTCAAGGCATATTTCTATGGATGCCTTAATTTGGACATTTTTCATGGCCTTAGAAGTGTAAATTTGTAACCTAATAAATTCCCTTTGTAAAAGTCAATCCATTTCTAGTATATTACATTGTGGCAGCTATAGCAAACCCAAACATATTTTGGTACCAAAGAATTGGGGTGCTGCAGTTTGAAAATACCAAACATATTGGAATGGCTTTTTATACAGATAAGCCTAAGACTATGGAAGGATTGTGAGGAGGTAAATAGGAAAGGCCTGGATTGCTTTGAAGAGACTATTGGTGGAAATATGGATGCTATTTCCTCCAATAAGGCCCTAAAAATAAATGATGAATGTGTCAAAGCCAACTGGAAGAAAGGCAATCTTTGTTTTAAACTGGCACAGAGAATTTGAGAAAATTGAGTCCTGCTATTAGATGGAAAGTAAAATTTGAAGATGATGAGCTTGACTATCTAGTTGGGTAAATTAAAATTTGGTAAATGCCACCTGGCTTCTTCTTGCAGTTTATAGTAAAATGTGACAGGAATTGTATAAGCTGAGAATTTAACTCTTGGATACAAAGAAACCAGAATTTAATAGTTTGGAAAAATCTGAGATTTTGGAAAATTTCATGCCAGAGAATGTTGCTTCACATTTAACCAAATAAGGAACTAGTCAGTTATTTCAGAAAAAGCCAGGATTGGAGATAGAGTTATCCAGAAAGCGTCTGTGGAAAGTACTATTGTCTGGTTGGTGTTACTCCTGTACGTTGCATGAAAAACCTCCAAGTTTGTTGAGGGGTCTATATAAATGAAGACACTGCCAGTCAGGACTAAAAGGGACACACAATGACAGATTGATGGAAAAATTACTTCAAAGGTAGAACCATGGAAGTTAATATCTGGAGCCAACAAATCCAGTCCAGGAGAGCAGACCATCTATCCATGTGGAAAGAGTGAGTTTAGCCTGGAGGCAGAAAGTGGGACTTCTTTCTCAATGTTCAGGAAGGGTTTTGATGCCTCAGGCTTCTGAGAGGGTGGAGCATGGTCATGACTGCACTGTTGTGAAGGGATTGAATGTGTGTGCTGGAGATGGTAGAGTGTTCAGATGCTTCCCAGATGCTTGGAGAAGGTTGGGCCAAGAACACAATGGTCTTCCCAATGCCTCCCAATGTTGCATTTCTAAAGCCAGTGTTTAGAGAGGGAAGGGTTATTGTGTAAACCCTTGGGAAAGGTGGGATTGCTGCTTTCTCAAGCCCTGAGAATGAAACATAATTCTATAAATGACTCTTAGACTTTGAAATCTAATGGAGTATGCCCTTCAGGTTTTTGGAATTTTGGGGGTCTGGTGATCCAATAATTGAAATTCCTTTCAATTTCTCCTATAAAAATGGAAATCTTTCACAGGTCCACAGAAAGAGGACAATTTTTGTCTTAGGACAGGCCAGGCCTGTAATTGATTTTGATGAGAATTTGCGCTGTTTTTGCCTTGGTGTTCTATTTATATTGTTACTGAAATGGTTTCAAGCTTTTGTGATATTGTGGTGGAATGAATGTATTTTGTGTATAGAAAGAACATATACTTTTGAGGTCCAGAGGGAGGAATATGTTGGTTTGAAACTGTTATGTACCCCAGATAAGCCATGCTCTTTTAATACAATCTTGTGGATGCAAACTTATTGTGGGCATGGACTTTAAGTTATTTCAATGGAGTTGTGACTCCCACCTATTCAAGATGGGTCTTAATTAGGTTACTGGAGTCTTTAAAGGAGCTTATGCAGAGAGAAAGACTCAGAGCTGACACAGAAGAGTGAATTGAAACAAGACACAGATGTTTGGAGATGTTGAAGATGCCAGAGGCCCCAGGAAATGTCAGAAGCTGAGGGAGCTATTTGAAGCCAGAAGCTGGAAGAGAAGGACAGTAACATCATGTGCCTTTCCCTGAGGGCTGGTTTGAAGCTATTATGTACTCCAGAAAAGTCATGCTTTAATCCTGGTTCAATATTGTGGGGGCAGTTGTTTTTTCTTTTAATCTTGATTCAATATTGTAGGCCAGAAACTTTTTGATTAGATTATTTCCATAGAGATGAGATACACACAATTGTGGGTGTGACCATTTGGTTCAATGGAAATATGACTCTGCCAATTCAGTGGGGTCTTGATTAGTTTACTAGAGTTCTTTAAAAGGGGAAACATTTTGAAGAAACCTCAGATGCAGATGCAGACACAGACATTTGGAAGAACCGATGCAGATGCTTGGAGATTGAGACAGAAATATCCTGCATGCTAAGCAAGGATTCACAGAAATAACTGCAACCTGAAAAGAAGAAATCCCTAGTCCTAGCAGAGGCTAAGCTAAAAGATGAAACCCAGAGTTTTGTGCCAGAGCAGCTAAGCGAATGCTCACAGACACTTAGAGAGGAAACCTTTGGCATCAAAAGCTGGAAGAAATGGGAAGATGAACAAGGATCTGCAGACACCAGATATGTGTTTTCCCAGATCACCCTTCCTTGAGCATCTCTGGATGCCATAGTTAGAACATATTTATGACCTTAGAGCTGTAAACTTGTAACTTATTAAGTTATCTTCTTAAAAGCCATTCCATTTCTAGTATTTTGTATTTCAGTATCTTAACAAACAAATATACCCAGTGACAGGAGATGCCAGAAGCTGAGAGTTGTTTGAAACCAGAAGCTGGGAAAGAAAGACAACAGACATCCCCATGTGCCTTCTCATGTAACATAGAAATACTGGATGCAATCCTTGTCTTCAAAGTCAAGATATTTTTACCTGGGTAACTTAATTTGGACATCTTCTTGGCCTTAGAACTGTGAATTTTTAACCTAATAAATTTGTATTTATTTGTAAAAGTCAATCTGTTTCTGGTATATTGCCTTCTGGCAGCTTTAGCAAACTGAAACAGTAGTGGTCTCCTAGACCTTACATCTAATGTTCAACCAATGAGAGAAATAGATAAATGTGTTTACCTAAAAACTGAATAGGTTTGCATGTCAAATGACTTTGGATAGTAAAAATGTAGCCTATGAAATGGTAAAAAATATTTGGAAATCACATATCAGATGAAGGTTTAATATCCAGAATATATAAAGAGATACAACTCAACAACAGAAAGAAAAATTATTTAAAAATATGAAAAATATTCAAAAAATTTCGTGATGATGAATACACAACTATGTGATGATATTGTGAGCCATTGATTGTGCCCTGTTGATGGACTGTAAGTGTGTGAAGATTTCTCAATAAAAATATATTTTAAAAAACACACAGAAAGAAAAAAATATGCAAAAAACATGGATAGGCACTTTTCTAAAGAGGAAATATAAATGGCTCAAAAGCATGTGAAAAGATGCTCAACTTCACTATCTAGTAGGGAAATGCAAATCAAAATAACAGTGAGATATTATCTCACATTTACTTGAATGGCTATTCTCAAAAAAAAAAAAACCCACAAGTGTTAGAGAAGATGTGGAGAAATAGTTACTTATTCATGTTGTTGGAAATACAGAATGGAAGGCAGTTTGGTGGTATCTCAGGAAGCTAAGGAGAGAATTGCCATATGATCAAGCAATTCCATTACTAGGTATATACTTAGAAGAAATGAAAGCAGCAACATGAATGGACATTTGCAAATTAATTGATGCAAATTAAGTGATGCAAACAACCAAAATATTCATCAATGGGTGAGTGGATAAACAAACTGTGGTATATACATACAATGGAATTTTACACAGCTGTAAGATGAAATAACGGCATGACACATGCAACAATGTGGATGAAGCTTGAGGACATGTTGACAGAAATATGCAAGAAACAAAAGGATAAATCCTGTCTGGTCTCACATTAGAACTAACTACAATGAGCAAACTCTGAGAGTTAAAGTTGAGAATGCAGGTTATCAGGAGATAGATAAAGGGTAAAAATTGGGTGTTTGAAGCTTGTTCAACAGGATTAATAATAAAGATTCAGAAATGGATGGGACAATATTGTGTTATGGTTTCACAATATTGTAGGTTTAATGAAGAAAGCTGAATGTGAATATGGTTGAAAGGGGAAGGCTGGGGTATGACACCAGAGAGATCACAGAGGATCTGAAACCTAGAGTGGAAAACAATTGTGATTCATTATATAAATATAAAGAATTTTTTAGATGAGGGAGAACAAATGAATGTCATGCTCATAAGTTATTAAAAATGGGATGGTATATGGAAAGAAATTCAGTTAATGCAAACTAAGATCAAAGGTTAACAGTAACATTGTAATATTCCTTAATTAATTGTAACAAAAGCAATAAACTGGGTGGGCCATGGTGGTTCGGCAGGCAGAATTCTTGCCTGCTATGCCAGAGACCCGGGTTCAATTTCTGATGTCTGCCCATGCAAAAAAAAAAGTCAAGTCAATAATAGGGGGATGCAAGGGAGGGTGTTGGGATTCTTTTTATTGTTGTTTCTCTTTTTTTTTTCCTCCTTTTCTTTCTCTGTGGATGAAATGGAAAAAGTTTCTAAATTACAGTGGTGAATGCATAACTATGTGATTATGCTGGGAGTCATTGATTGTACATTTAGGATGGATTGTTTGGTCTGTGAATAAAACTGTTTAAAAGATGAACAGAAAGATACAAGTTCTGGAAAAGATGTGGTGATAGAAATATATCTGTTCACTGTTGTTAGGGAAGTAGAATGGTGCAGCCCCTCTGGAGGCAGTGTAGTGATTCCATGGGAGGCTATGTATAGGGTTGCCATATGATCCTGCAACCTCATTTTTTGGTATATACTTGGAAGACCTGAGATCAGGGATATGAATAAACTTTTGCACATTGGTGCTTATGGTGGCATTATTCACTATTTGCAATGGATGGAGGTTGCCTAAGGTACAATGACTGATGAATGGATGGGTAAATTGTGGTGTATACAATGTAATCTTGAGCAGCTGTAGGAAGGAATAAAGTCATGAGGCATGTAATTATGTGAATGAACCTTGAGGACATTATGCTGAGTGAAACATATCAAAGACAAAATGAAAACATTGTATGGTCTCACTAATATGAATGAACTACAATGAGCAGACTCTCAAAATTGAATTAAGAAGCATAGGTTATCAGAGGATAGAAAGCAAGCAGTTATTGGGCAATTGATGATTAGGGAGTACAGAATGTTCAATAAAGCTCATTATAATGTTTCCTAGATTGTAAGCTCTTATACTGCCACATCTTTACTGAGCTTTAATTGTTATTTTTAAATTCTAAGATGCTGTGTTCTTTGTGTATAACCCGGGCGTTCCCTGGAACTTTAAGTATCTGTGTGACATCTGAGACTCAGAGTTAGACTTCTGCAGTTCTGAATATCAACATTACTCCATATAACAACTGTTAAAGAAGCTGAAAAAGAGACCAGACTTTAATTAGAGAAATGAATGAAACAGACTTGATTAGGATTCAGGTAAATAAGAATACAGGGTAAAAGATATTGTCTTTATTTTAAAATCTCAATTTCTATGTGTGACAAAAGGAATAGATGTTTATTTGGTCCAAAATTTATATTTTCTGTAGAACACTATTTTAACCTGTCTAATCAATTTATTCAAAAACCTAATTACTTGAAACTGAGAAGAAGAAATGAGATATTGTTATTCTGTACAGGGTAATTTAATATCCTGATATATTTATTCTACAGTATTTTGGACACAAAATTAAAAAATTCAAATTCCCCTTGAGAAATAGGGGAAAAATATATAACTATTAAACTTCTCCACTTGGGAAATCTCTGATTTCTCTTAAGCAACTTAATAAGCCAA
>PVIY010061261.1:0-11311 GCA_004026745.1 Myrmecophaga tridactyla | reverse complement strand
CAGTTCTAAGGCCGAGAATTAAAACAAGTTTATAGAAAAGTCCAATCAAAGGCATCCAGGAAAAGATACCTTGGTTCAAGAAGGCTGATGAAGTTCAGGGTTTCTCTCTCAAGTGAGAAGGCGCTTGGCAAACACAGTCAGGGCTTCTCTCTCGGCTGGAAGGGCACATGGCGAATACGGCATCATCTGCTAACTTTCTTCCCTGGCTTCTGGTTTCATGAAGCTCCCCGGGAGGCGTCTTCCTTCTTTATCTCCAAAGGTCGCTGGCTGGTGGACTCTCTACTTCGTAGTGTCACTCTCTCTGAAATCTCTCATTCTCCAAAATATTTCCTCTTTTATAGGACTCCAATAAACCAATTAAGACCCACCCAAATGGGTGGAGACATGTCGTCACCTAATCCAATTTAACAACCACTCTTGACTAAATCACATCACCCAAGGAGATGATCTCATTACAGTTTCAAACATACAGTATTGACTAGAGATTATTCTACCTTTATGAAATGGGACTTACATTAAAACATGGCTTTTCTTAGGGGGCATACTTCCTTTCAAACCAGCACAGTGCACAATTTATATTTTGTCTAATGCATTTCCTAATTTAAGTTGTATGGTCAGTTTAATTGGCCACACCTTAACTAAAACTAGCATCTTTTAAAGGTTCTATTTACAATGGGTACACATGCCACAAGGACATGGACTAAGATTAAATTGGAGTACACCATAAATACATGGAATCTTGAATAGGGCATGAGGTTTTGTTGGTTTGTCCAGGTTATTGTGATGCCCTGATAGATCCCAGAGGGATTTGGACAGTGAATAAAGAAGTATTTGCAAAGTTCCCTTGGGGGATGGGGAGAAGGGGGAATACTCAACTTCCCCATTTGGAGAATTTCTGATATTTTCTCAAGCAGTGGGACAATCAAATCAATAGGCCAAGCCCTTGATCTTGGGTTGTGCCCCTATGAAACTTATTCCTACAATGGATAGGCTAAGCCTACTTAAAATTAGGCCTAACAGTCACCCCCAAGAGAACCTCTTCTGTTGTTCAGATGTGGCCTCTCTCTCTCTTGGCTAACATGGCAAGTGAACTCACTGCCCTCCCCCCACTACATGGGACATGACTCCCAGGAGTGTAAATCTCCCCGGCAACATGGGACAGAAGTCCTGTGAAAAATTGGGACCCGGCATCAGGGTATTGAGAACCAAACCTTCTCAACCAAAAGAGGGAAGAGAGAAATGAGAATTTCTCAGTGGCTGAGAGATTTCAGAGTCAAGAAGTCATCCTGGAGGTTATTTTTATACATTATATACATATCACTTTTCAGTTTATGGTGTATTTGAGTGGGTAAAGAGAAGTAACTGAAACTGTAGAGCTATGTTCCAGTAGTCTTGTTTCTTGAAGAAGATTGTATGAAGATATGTTTACAATGTGACTGTGTGACTGTGAAAACCTTGTGTCTGATGCTCCCTTTATCTAGGGTATGGACAGATGAGTAAAAAAAAAAAAGGATTAAAAAATAAATAATAGAGGAAACAAAGATTAAAATATATTTGGTAAATGGAAATACTAGTGGTCAATGAGAAGGAGGGGCTCAGGCTGTGGTATGTATGAGTTTTTTCTTTTTCTTTTTGTTTCTATTTCAGAAGTGATGCAAATGTTCTAAAAAATGATCCTGGTGATGAATATGCAACTATGTGATGATATTGTAAGCCACTGATTGTACACCAAGTATGGAATGTTTGTATGTTAAGAATGTTTGTGCTTGTATGTTGTTTTACCAATAAAAATATTTAAAAATATATATATATGAATACTCACTTAATAAAATTTCCTATATGCATTATAGGTTGAATTTCTATCAGCCAGTTAAAATATAAATGTACATTCGCTATGTAAGAGTAAAATGCAATACTTAATAATGTCTATGAAAACTATTAGTTTATGTACAAGGACAACAGAACTTTCAAATAGTTAAATAAATAGGAACAAAGATTGAAAGTTGATGCAATTGTTTAAGAGGAAGTGCATTAGCCAGATAATTTCAGGAAAAATGTTAATTGTATTTATTCAACCCATTTTATAAAATTAAAAAAAAAGCCAAAACAATAGAGAATTAGACCTAACCCTATTCTTTGTAGAATTGTATGCCATACACATAACATAGTACTTACTATGTTAAAGAAAATTTATATATTTTAATTCAATTTATGCCATAAATTAAGAGAAAATCCTATTTGGCAATTCTTCAGACCTTGTGAAAATGAATAAAAAGCAGAATGTCAACTCTGCCACCAAAGAATCTCACAAGCAGGAAAGATACCTAAATCATGTACAATAACACCTATGGATGAATTTTATTCAAACAGACATGGTAAAGAGTAAAGCAAAGAAGAAAGTGATGTGCTCCCAAAATATCAACTCCTTCTCTGACCTCATTTTCAAAGCGAGCAATTTAATATGGCAAATGTGTGACTTGGGAGCAAACCAAGGGCTGGCAGATGATAACGCTGAGAGGATATTGCTGTTTCTCTATAATGTAAAATCTTATTATAGAAAATGCATAATAATAATGTGATAATTGAAAATGTCAAACTAAAATGTACAAATTTAAGGTACAGAAAAATTTTACTTTTCCAAAATTTTTATTATTTGTTTATTCCTTCATCACCTCCTTGCCCCACCCCAATAGATATGACCTTACCTTCTATGGCTATGTCCTAGGAAGAACTGGCCAATTCTTTTTTTTTCTCTCTTTCTCTTTCCTCCAATCTGGCAGTTGGGCTGGAAGCTGCTGGCCTGATAGAAAAGTCCTGGGGCAGGCAGCCTGGGCTAGCTCCACACTAGTCCCTGCGGTAATGCCCTGTCTTTGATCTTTTCTTTTGGTATTGGCGAGTATGTGGATCAATAGGGTGTGAAGATGAGACACTTACGAACTCTCGTTCTAATCATGCCCTTTTACCTGGCTTTCATCAAGGAGCTCTCCATGCATTCCATCTCAAGCTCAGTCAACTCTATTCAAATTGCAGTGCTGAATTAAAATCCTGCATACTAATTAAATTATACTTTTGCTTTCCTTTGTTTCACTTTGCTATTGTTCCTTACTCAGATATTTCCCTTGGAGACCTTTCAGGAAAGAGTGGTGGCTGGGCCTAGCCCGGATTTGGAGATTTCTGGGTTTCCTGGACAAATAATGCATTAAAACAATCTAAAAAACCATCTCCTTCATCTTTTGTCAATTTCTAAAAATCATCAGAAAATTCACTTGGATTAGGAGAGGAATCTTCACATAACTACATGCTTATACATTCAATAAACTTGTTGAAATGGAAAACATTTCCTGAAAAAAATAAGGTGAACAAAGTTGATGAAAACTGAACAGATAAAATATCTACAAAAAATTTAGAAAGTTTTCAAAGACTTCCCAACAGGCTCTGATATTTCTGATTTTTATCCAACTCATAAGGAAAAAAAAAATATATCGTACATAAACTCTTCCAGAATACAGAAGAAGATAGAAAGCTATCCCATGCCTACAAAGCAAATTTAACCCTAATAACCAAATTATTGTAAATTTTGGAAAATATATAAAATAACAAACATCAGTTGATTGGTAATGGATTTAACTTCAATTTCCATGAACTCTAGTTCTGATAATCAGCTTAAGTTATGGTTCCTTCCCCATATGTATACTCACTAGTGTAAACTTTCTGGTCTAAAGTACAAAAGAAGGCATTCATGGTTCTTAGAAGAAGGTCTATAATGGGTTAAAGTTGTTTATTAGGAAAATGACACAACTTTGGGCTCTGAAGAGTGAAGATCTCTCAGCAAGCAGAGACTTTAACAAATAAGCCATTTTTCCCAGGGAGAAGTTGTGGTGCTAAGAAAGAGTTAGCTTCTGTATCAAGATTGTATATTTCAGAACATCATATTTAAAGCCATTCTAAGACAGAAGGTATTTCAATATTTGTAGAACGCTCATTTCAATGAGAAATTAGTTCAACCAAGAAAGAAATCATATCCCCTCAGATGGAAGACCAAGGAAGAATTAAAACACAAAAACAAAATGCACACAGGAGACCCATAAAATGAAAGCCTGTATTCAGACATCACATATCTATTCTCTAGCAAGGGAAACCAGCCACTGTGGATTGCTGGGAACAATGGAGGATGCAGCTTGGGACTGCTTGGATTCTGGTGAATGAGGAACCCTGTAGAAGTATCACTGTGGCTGGATTCCCAGGTGATCCATCAGAGGAAATGAAAAATCAGTACTAAGATCATGAATTAGAACATAAAAGTAGAAAGTCATGAAATGTCTCACTCCAAGCTTCTAAGGAATCTGGCCTCTGGGTTAGCACAATTACCCCCACCCTTCCACTCCCTAAAGAGCCTTTCTCATTGACACTGCAGGGCCAAAGCTAGGCTGAAAGGACTGTGAGCACAGGGAGAGGTAGTTCTAGTTCTATAGTCCAGCTCACTAGACACATTAATAAAGATAATTATTTTAAACAGTGAAACACTTAAAATATGCCTCAAGTTCCTATTAGTGGTAGTACATTTGTCATTCTACAAGTTTTTATCAAGGACCCTCTGGGAGACAAGCACCTTCTAGGTGTTTATTAATTTAGAGACAAATAGGAAACAGTTTGCTGCCCACAAGTGGAGGAGGCAGAAAAAGAATGAACAATTATAATATGTTATGCCAAGTCTTCTGATAAGAATAAGCACAGATAGCAAAAAAAGGAGGGAAATCTGATCCAGCCTTGGGGGTCAGTCTGCCTAGAGAAGGGTTCTATGAATGAGTTTTGAAGAAGAACTTGAGTTAACTAGGAGAAGGAAAGGAGGACATTAGAAGAGGACAGCATATGCCACTGACTCAGAGAAGAAACTGTGCCAGCCTCATTTCCAGGTGTGTGTAGCAAAGAGAGTAAAACTAAGTAGGGTAATTTGTGTGAAGCATAAAGTATCTGGAGAAGTGGATAGATAAGACTGAGGGATAGATGGGGTAGACGAGCCAGGTAATGAAAATCCACATAATCCTAGTTAGTTTTTTTTTTTTAAACACAAAAAGTGACTTCTACTTGTGACCATAATAGATGAATTCATATCAGAGTGGACTTTCCACTGTAAACAATTATAAAACTGGACAAAATATATGAAGCAATTATTTTCAGGCACTAGACTTCAGTATTGCACTAGTGTCAGATTGATCCCTGATACAAGGAAAACTCATGTGATTATGTCCTTGATCAATGTGGCTCTTTTCTGGGGACAATTTTCCAACCATGGTATAGAGAGCTGGGGCCCAAAGGATGGCAGTGTCCTGAGCTGAGGAGTCAGAGATCAGAGTTTAGGGTTGTAAAAGAAGCTGAAGCCTATGGGGGCAGGGCACAGAAGAAGAGGTTGTCGCTCAGGATGGGAATGGTTTGATGGTATCTCTGAGGGTTCCCTGCAAGTCCTAGGTTCCCAGCAGATTCTTGACCAATAGTTGGGCTGTACACACAGACAGGCTATACAAGGCTTACTGAGAGTAGCTGTCATAAAGCTGAAAGTAGAACAGATACACTAGAAGTGGAGTAGCTCTGGGAGACTTTGGAGTTCTATCCAGGCCAGAGTGAAGATTGTTGTTATAACTTGTTATAACTGATAGCTACATGAAATACTAGGCAGACCATGCTTCAGTGAGGACCATGCCCTAGAGAAGCCTCCCTCAACCAAGTTTCTGAGAAAGTATTAAACCCTACAGAAAAGGATTCAAATATACAGCAAGTACAATTCTAGATGTGTAGGAGAGATGCTAACTTATTATATAAAATGGTTGCCTTAGTGTATATAGGCTTAATTCTCTTGCAGAATTTTGGCTGAGAATGGCTTCTCTAGAATAAGACCTACTCTAGACCTAACCCAACAAATCAGAAACCAAGACTGGATAGTATCTACAGGGGAGACAAGTGTTTTTGTAGGTTGAGGTCCACCAAATTGGAGGGGCTTGGGAATCATCTTGACTTTTCCACAGATCTAGTACAACAAGCATAAAGCCAAGCCTACATAAGTACAAGATAATTAGTGATAAAGAGAATGCCTGCTAGAACAAAAGCAATACTTTTAAAAAAAAATAACAAATATAGTTTCTATGACATATCATACCCAAAGTCCAATCTACAATAAAAAAAATTGGAAGGCATGTAAAGAAACAGAAAAATCTGACCCATAGTAGACAAAAAAGCAGTCATTAGAAACTGATGCTGAGATGGCTCAGATGTTGGATTTAGCAGAGAAAGACTTTAAAATAGCTAATATAACTGTGTTCAAGCACTTAAAAGAAATTAAGCACTTAATGAGACAGGAAAATTCAGCACAGGAGTAAAAATTATAAAAATGGACAAAACGAAAATTCTAGAGCTGAAAAACATAATTACTGAAATAAAAAATTCACTGGACATGCTAAACAGCAAATTGGAGATAGCAGAAAAATGAGTTAGTAATCATGAAGACAGAAAAAATAATTCAATCTGAGAAAAAAAAGAAGAAAGTAAAGTGAACAGAGTCTCAGGAATTAGTAGTACAATACTAAATGGTAGAAATAACTATAGTGGAATCTAAGAAGTAGGAGAGTGATACAGGGCAGAAAAAGACATTTGAAATAAAAATGGCTATTTTTTTTCTGAATTTAATGAGAGATACAAACTTAAATACAAACCCCAAGCAGGGTAAATATGTATAAAAAAATCACACCTGAACTCATACAAAGTAAAACACCAGGAAACCAAAGAAAAAAAAAAAGTCTGGAAAAAAAACATTCTTTTATATGCAGGAGAAAAATCATATGACTGCTAGCTGATTTCTCATTAGAAATCATGGGCCCAGAAGACAATAAAATGGCAAATTTAAAGTTCTGAGAGTAAAAAAATCTGCTAATCCCAAATTCTACAGCTATCAAAAATTTCCATCAAAAGCAAGGCTGAAATGAAGACATTTTCTAATAAAGGAAAGCTGAGAAAATTCACTGCCAGCAAAACTAAATCCAAGAAATGATAAAGGATATTCCTCAAGCTGAAAGGAAATGACAGCAGAAGGAAACTTGGCTATACAGGAAGGAATGTAGAACACTGGAAACGGTAAGTAAATTAGCAAATATAAAAGACCATATATTTTTTCCTTCTCATACTTTTCCTTAAAAGGCTACTGACTGTTTACAACAAAAATAACAGCATTTTGACGTGTGGTTAGTCTTCTATATGGAGGTAAGAAATATGACAACACCCAAAGGACAAGAGTGGAGTAAATATAATTATTCTATTACAAGATTATGGCAATTATTTATTTTTATAAAAAAAGAAAGGCAACAATATTTTATAAACTGTTCAGATTTTCCAGGTATACCTAGTTAGATATTATTATAATTTTCTGGGTTTTGTTTTTACTGTATACTTTGAAATAACTTTAGATTTACAGAAGAGTCACAAAGATAACACAGAGACCCCCCATGTACTTTTCTCTCTGCTTCCCCCGAAGTTAACATCATATATAACCTAACAGCACGTTTATCTAGGTTAATAAATTAACACTGGTAAACCACTAATAAGTGGCTTACAGACTTCATTCATATTTCACCAGTTTTTTCCCAAATCCTTTTCTGTTCCAGCATCTAATCCAGGATTACACATTGCATTTGGTTGTCATGTCTCCTGGGTCTCCCTTAGTACCTAACAGTTTTTTGGTCTTTCCTTGTCTGTCATGACCCGACTGGCACTTGTGAAGAGTACTAGCCGTCTGTTTTCTACCTCTCATTTTGAGTTTGTCTGATGTTTTCATAGTATTAGAATAAGGTAATGGCTTTTGGGGGAAAATGCCACTGAAGTAAAGATCCCAGTTCATTACATCTTTAACTTTTTTTTCTTTCTGTATGCTTTATGGCAGGCATCACATTTCATTCGTTTTTCATGTAAGTATTCCCTTATTGCAGCACCATCTGCTGAATTACTTTATTTGTTCGGTTTTTTGTTTGTTTGTTTGGGAAGTGCATGACCCAGGGATTGAACCTGGTCTCCCACATGGCAGGTGAGTATTCTACCACTGAACCACCCCTGCACCCTCTGCTCATTACATCTTATAAGAGAGCATGCAATATCAACATGACACACTTCTCATGTTGTTGACATCAATTACTTCATTAAGATAGAGCTGTCTAGGTTTGTCCACTGTAAAGTCATTATTTTTCCCTTTCCAGACTCAACTGATTAGTAGTAAGTCACTAAGTCCAGCCCACATTTGGGGGAGAGGGAGAGGACAATTACATTTTTGAAATGTGAAACATGAAGTGTCAGATGGAAGTGGCACAGTCTTGACTCTAGACAGACTTTAATAAGTTAGGGATACAAATTGTTAGTCATGGATAAACCTCTACATATCATACCAAGTGGTATATTTGAAAATCCAATAAAAGAAATAAAATGAAACACTAAAAAATATTCCATTTACTCAAGTGAAAATGAGAAAGAAGCAACAGATGAAGAAAATACAGAAGGGGCAAGTGAAAAACAAATAGTAAGATAATGGACTTAAACTCAACTGTATCAATAATTATATTAAAGTCAGTGAGCTAAAATTAAAAGGCAGAAATTAACAGACTGGATTGGAAAAGCAAGCAAGGTCCAAATATATGCTATCTACAAGAGATTTCTATAAATACAAGGACAGACAGGTTGAAAGTGAATTAATGGAAAAAGATATACTAGTACAAACAGTAAGCATAAGAAAGCTGCCGTGTTGGTCAAAAACAAAGTAGAGAATAGGGTGTGACAGATAAAGGGTGTGGAGCTTCTTTTTCAGGAGATGAAAACGTGAAATTGTGGCTTTGCAGACCTGTGAATAGACTAAAAACCAATGAATTTATTTTAATTGGGTGAATTGTATATTATGTGAATTATATCTCAATAAACCTGTTAAAAAAAAATTCAGGTGAATTAGACTTCAGACAAGGGATAGTACCAGAGATAAAGAGGGATACACATAATGATAAAGGAGACAATTCACTAATAATATATAATCCTAAACAGATATGCACCTAACTATAGAGCTTCAAAATACATAACAATACATAAAGTAAAACCTTAGAGGACCAAAGGGAAAAACAGAATCATAACCATAGTCAGAGATTTTCAGCAATTGATAGAATTAGACAAAAAAATCAGTAAAGATTTACAAGTTTTGAACAACACAATCAACTAGCTTGACCCAATTGACATTTATAAAACATTTGACCTAATTGATATTGGCAAAAATTAACCCATGTTCTCTAACAATAAAATTAAATTAGAAATGAATAACAATAAGATATCAAGGAATTTCCTCAAGTTTGGAAAACAAAATGCTTCTAAATAATCAATTAAAGAAGAAATCAAAATGGAAATTTTATAATATTTCCATTTCCAGATGAATAATAACGAAAACATAACACATCAATGTTTGAGACAGAATGAAAGCAGTGGTTATAGGACAGCTTACGGATTTAAATTATTTCCTCTTTAATATACAAGTAAAAAAAGTAATTCAACACAAAATGTAAGGAAAAAAATAATACAGGTAAGAATAGAAATTAATTATACAGTAAAATAGTAGATAAAATTAACAACACAAAGCTTATTCTTCAAAAGTGTTAAACTGATGAACCTTACAACAGAGCTTAAGATATTGATAGAGCTGATAAAAATTCTAGCAAGCTTACTGAAGGAAAAAAGAAAACAAATTTTCTCTGGTGCAGAAAAGATATCACTCTAGATTCTATAGACAGAAATAGGAAAACATATTGTGCTGGTTTTAAAGGATTATGTACCCCAGAAAAACCACATTTTAATCCTAATCCATTTTGTAGAGGCAGCTCTACAAATAATATTCATCGCCGTATGTTGGAAACTTGATTAGATTATCACCACCAAGATATGGCTCGCCCAATTGTATTAACTTTTTAATAAAGGGAGATGTAACTCCACCCATTCCAGCAGGGTCTTGGTTAGTTTGGTGGAATCTTTTAAAAGAACAAGCATTACTGAAAGAGCCATGAGGCCAAGAGCCCACACAGCCAGAGACCTTTGGAGATGAACGCCTCTGGGGGAGCTTCATGAAACTAGAAGCCTGGAGAGGAAGTTCGCAGATGTCACCATGCTTGCCATATGCCTTTCCAGTTGAGAGAGAAATCCTGAATTTTATTGGCCTTTCTTGAGTGAAGGTAACCTCTTGTTGGTGCCTTAATATGGGCATATTTATAGACTTGCTTTAAATGGGAGAGTCTGGACTCCTAGTCTTTACCTGTGAGCCAATAAATTCTTGTTGTTTAAACCAACCCACTGTATGGTATTTTTCATAGCAGCCCTGGCAAACTAAGACAACTACTAAGAGATACAAAAGAAAATTTAAATAAATGAGAAGGTTTAAATAAGAGAAATGCCATAATCATGGTATTATAGTGTCTGTTCTCTCCAAATTTATCTATAGACTCAACACAATCCAAAGCAAAATACTAGCAGACTTTATTTGTAAACATCAACAAGATAATTCTAAAATGTATATGGAAATGAAGGAACCCAGAGGAGGCAAAATAACTTTGAAAAAGAAAAACAAAGACTTACTAAAAAGCTATAGATGTTAAGGCAGTGTGGTATTGCTGTAAGGACAGATATAAAGATCAATGGACCAGAACCAAAAGCTGAGAAATAGATCAACATATATATGATCAATTGGGTTTTTACAATATCACAAAGGTAGTTCAATGGGGGAAAGAGAGCATTTTTAATAAATGGTGTCTGAACAATTGGATATTTATACTGGAAGAAAAATAAACCTTAACCCTACTTCTCTATTCACAAAAAATAATTTAAGATGATTCTTTGACTCGGAAATAAAGAATTTCTAGAACATAGAAGAAAATCTTCTCTGGCAAAGATTTTTATGGAGTTCCTAAAAAGAACATAAAAATCACTAGTCATAAAAGAAAAAAAAAGGTAATAAATTAGACTTCAAAAAAATTAAACACTTTTGTTCTTCAAAAGAAACTGTCTTTTAAAGGGGTGATGGAAATTTTCATTATCTTAATTGTGATTATTGTTTCAGGGTGATGGAAATATTCATTATCTTAATTGTGATTATGCTTTCAGGGCGATGGAAATATTCATTATTTTAATTGTGATTGTGGTTTCAGTAGTGTACATATATCAAAACTCATCAAATTGGACACTTTAAATATATGCAGTTTATTTTATGTAATTGATACCTCAATAAAGTTGTAGTGAAAAAGAACTGGAAATAAAG
>PVIY010061260.1:0-11314 GCA_004026745.1 Myrmecophaga tridactyla | reverse complement strand
CTACATCTTGAGCAACAAGGTGATATCTACTTAATGCATAAGAATAACCTCCAGGATAACCTCTCGACTCTGTTTGGAATCTCTCCGCCATTGACACTTAGTCTCATTTCACTCTTCCCCCTTTGGTCGAGAAGGTTCTCTCAATCCCTTCATGTTAATTCTCAGCTCATTCTAGGGTTTTTTTCCGTCCCTTGATGCTGAATCTCAGCTCATTCCAGGATCTCTGTCCCACGTTGCCAGGAAGGTACACATCCCTGGGAGTCATGTCCCACGCAGAGACGAGGAGGGTGGTGAGACTGCTCATCATGTTGGCTGGAGAGAGAGCTTAGGCCTAACTTTAAGTTGGCTTAGTCTATCCTTTGTGGGAATAAGTTTCATAAGAACAATCCGCAAGTTGAAGGCTCGGCCTATTGCTTTGATTGTCCCCATTGCTTGTGAGAATATCAGGAATTCTCCACATGGGGAAGTTGAATTTTCTCCCTTTCTTGCCATTCCCCCAAGGGGACTTTGCAAATACTTTTTCACTGTTCAGATCACTCTGGGATTTATCAGGGCATCACTCCAGACAAACCTACAAAATCGCACGCCCTATTCAAGGTTCCATGAAGTGGCTTGTTTTGATGTATGTAGATATTTATTTGAACAGGATAAATTATATATGGATATTAGAACATTCTTATGAACACTTGAAAAAAAACAAAAAATGTAAACTAAAGAGCCAAGTTTGTTGTACTTTTGGGCTTGATTTCTTTCTCTGAGGTGAATTGCTACTCATTATGTTGGGCACTGTTTGGCCCTGACGCCATAGCCATTATATTTTGCAATAGAGTTCCTCTCTTTCCCCTCCCCCACTTTTTAAATATAATACCCTAAATTTTTTCAATTGTGAAGGAAGATGTTGGAATTTGTGGCCTTCCATAGTAAAAGTCATTACTTCTTCCTTCTGAAATGACTGCTCCAACACCATTCCAGATCTAAAATCCCACAGCATGTAAGATTAGATATGTGCAGGCAATTCAATGGAAAATATAGGTACAAGATCCTTTAGGCTTATAAATAAAACTCTGATGGATATTAACATTAATTGACTTGATATGGGTATTAACTGGGTGCTAATTAGTTTTTTTATTTTAAAAATTTGTCTACCTGACTAAGATGGGAGGTTTTACCAAGGTTTTAGATTTATTCGAGGTAGCAACAGCAGCAAGTCTCTTCATTTTAACATAAAGAGACTAGGGGTGGAGCTGCGACTTTGTTTGCTGACACCCTCATGATTCACCTGATTTCGGTGCTGTAGCTATGTATGCCCAATGCAAACTTTATAATTTTTCTATTTTAATGTGCCTATAAAGAGTCTAATCCATTCACTGATGTTTTATTTCATAATGACAAATATTGCATAGTACCATTGAGATATGCCTATGGTATAGGAACAAAATATACTTCCTGGAAACATTTTTTTTTTTCTTTGACTCTGTTAAAAGAATTTTGTAAAAAGCAAACAAAACTTGTTTTAAAAACTTTCCTCAATGGTTTATAATTTCATGTAGCAACTGAAATCTGAACACTTTGTGAACTCGTAACCATGAATAAATAATAACTTTTTTACTGATTTAAAGAACTAAAACTCCTGAGTTTGTTTGCTTCCTTCTATTTGGGTGCTGTCATTTAACCAGAAGGAGGTTTTATACTGTGAGGCCAGATGATTCTCTGAAAATGGATTGTTGCCAGTTTCCAGTGGAGAGCAGAGATGGCTTTAATTTTTAGCTTTCCCAAATGAGTTACTACCATACAACATGACCAAAGGTTAAAGCTAACTCTGTAATTATTGATCCTCGTAGGAAAATTAACTCTGTACTAAACCAGTCCTTAAGGAAAAACTTAAGACAACCTGTGAAAACACTGAATTCAAAACTAGCACAGTCAAGTTGATCAGGGTGTACATTAAAAATCTGTCACACACTTATTCATCAGTGGTCCAGCAGGTGAGGCTTGAGTGATGAGACAAAGTGATGGGATTGGCAAATATGAAATGTTATATACCCAGATAAACTTGTTAACTGTTTTCCTTCTCCATCCCATTTTTAAAGAGAAGGAACGTGAGCTTTGTGTTCGTGAGAGACTTGCTGAGGATAGACTGGCAAAAGCAGAAAGTCTGTTGAAGAATTACAGCCTTCTAAAGGAACAGAAGCTCCTATCTCTGGCAAGTAATCCAGGTATGAAAATCAAATCAATAAACAGACGCTGGTGACACAAATGAAGAAATGTGCGTAAGTGTCTCTGTGAAGAGGGCTTTGGTAGCCCATTTATTTACAAAGTCTCAAAGTTTTAAGATAACTGTATGTATTTAGATGGAAATAAGAGTTTTATTATAGCAATGATTTATTCACTGGGTTCATAGATCTGGGCAACGAGTCATTATACCTCGTCATTATAATGTCCCTTTAATTTTATTTACCTTATTAAATTACATGTTTCATGTTGGACATTTATTTTAAAAAATTAGAATATTAAAAAAATACTCCTTGCATTTCAGATTTTTCTCTGGGCATATTATCAAAACTATATTTCTGGACTCCATTTTCAAGAAAAAACCCTTGCATTTTCTCATACTTCACAGAAAATCTAGCTTAAAAGGTGTAAGAAACCAATTGCAGAATAAGCCATCTTCTGTTGATCTTTGCTAAGACCCGTTCAAGTTGAAAAATATATTTGCTAAAATTTGGGTTCAACAATATCTACATATGCTCTGTATGTTTCCTTCTTTATCGAGAGTCTGATCTATAGACAGCTTTCTCTCGGCCCTGCCTTTGTGTGTGTGTTATCCCATCATTCTGTTTTAGTGAGACATGATTATCAGATACACCAGTGAACCAAAGTCTAGCATTTTCGCCATTCCATAGAAACCCTAAATCTAATTTAATCTACTTGTGCTTTAAGATCCTGGAAAATACAAACTATTAAACATATTTGCATTTTTCTTTGACGCAAATTATTTTTAAAAGTTTTTGGTTGGTTTTAGAAATTGAGTATCTGAATTTTCAGTGAAATTTTCATCTTTAATTGAGAATCTGGTCACCTCAGTGAGCATGACAGCACTTTGTAAATGAAACAGACAAAAAAATTAAGACTTAAGTTAGTTTGACGATTTCCAAAAACTTTATAGTAAGTGTTAGAAATAAATGAAACTAGTAATGGAAGTAGCTGTAGTGAAACAAGAATAATTTAAAACTTTTGGCTTCATCTTTTAACAAATAACTTCTTTTTTCTAAATATTGCTAGCTACCATCTTAGTATTTTTTTTTTTTTGTATGCTGTATGGCGGGTCACATTTCATTCTGCTTCCATGTGAGTATCCTGTTATTGCAGCACCATTTGTTGAATTGTTTGTTTGTTTTTGTTTGTTTCTTTGTTTGGGAAGTGCATGGGCTGGGAATTGAACCCGGGTCTCCTGCATGGCAGGCAAGAATTCTACCACTGAACCTCATTTTAGTACTTTTATGATGTTTATTTCAGCTTAATTTAGAGTCTATGCTGCCACCCATAAAGGCAAAATAGACTTAAATCATGATCAAGGTGATGGAGCTAGGAGAGAATTTCATGTGGGCAAGTTTGAGGCATCAAATGCATTGCAAATCATTACTGAGGACCCTGTTAGGACCCTTCTCATTTAAAAGTTTATTACATCTTGCCCTGACTAGTCTTTGAGCAAAGGATGAAAATAGCTAGATAAGGATGATGTGTTTCACTTCATAGGCTTCATAGACAGGTACCTAACTGGACTGTAGGAATCTAGTAGCCCCAGGGCTAGGAGACATTTTAAAGTACTGAGTGCTGGCAGTACTGAGAGTCAGGCTCTTAAGATAGATAAAGCAGTGGGTGCCATTTGAACTTAGGACAACTGAAAATATCTTCTTCCCATCCTTGGGCTACAAACTTCAGACATGAAGAAAACATCAGAAGGTATATCAAGATCATCCCAGTAAATAGCAGCATCTTTTTAACACTTATCCTTAGGCTTATTTAATTAAATACTAATTAAAAAAATTTTTTTTTTAGTTTTTCTTAATACATATATATTTCTAATTAGAGAAGTTGTAGATTTATAATCAAGCATTAAATAGTTTCCATAACCACCCTATTCATAACACCTTACATTAGTGTGGTACATTTGCTACAATTCATGAAAGACTGTTTTTATAATCTTACTATTAGTTATAACCCATTGTGTACAAAAGAGTTCATTTTTTGTGTTGTACAGTACTATTTAAAAAAATTTTAATTTTAGTAATATATGTACAACCTTGAATTTCCCCTTTCAACCACATTCAAGTATATAATTCAGTGCTGTTAATTTACGTTCACATGCTGTGCTGCCATCACGACCAATGATCAACCCAAATAGAAAGAATTTAACATTTTAAACATAACTTCCCATTTCCTATAAATACTAATTCTTTTTAAACGTTTTTCTTTCTTATAAAATGACCCCGTTGGTCAAATCATGTTGGTTTACATGTACAGGCGTACCTTATTTTATTACAGGTACCCAGATTTCAAATGTAAACTGAACCATTAAACGCCTCTGTTTAGATAAATTGAAGTCCTATTCAAGTAACTCAAAACCCTTTTTTCTTTTCCTTTCTAAAGAACTTCTTGATCTTCCCTCCTCGATGATTAAGAAGAGAGTTCATTTCAGCGGGGAAAGTAAAGAGAATGTCCTGAGGAGTGGGAGCCCTGAGAGCCAGCTGACCTCCAAGTCCAAGTGCAAAGACCTGAGAAAGCGGCTGCACGCCGCTCAGCTGCGCGCGCACGCCCTGGCCGACATCGAGAGGAACTACCAGCTGCAGAGCAGACAGATCCTGGGCATGCGCTAGCCCAGCTGGGGCGCAGCGCCCTGGGCGCCCCTCGCCAGCCTTTAAGGATTGATGCTCAGCGGCTGTCGCTGTGCATACTCGGTTCCGTGAGCCGCGCCTTTTGGTGTCATAAACACGAAACTTTGGAATTGCCTGTGCTGTTCTTCAGCCACAATTATACAAAATGCCCAGACCTTTCATTTTTCTTAACTTTTTTATTACTAGTAGCTGAGAACGCTTACCAGAAAAAAAATGACACTTTCTTGGGTTTTTAATCCTGTGTGTGACTATTACTGGGAACCTAGGATGTCACATCCTAAATCTTGAGGTGGGGGAAACGTAATGTCAGAAAAAAATTTACTTATCCAGGAGTGGCACTTCTGAGGAGGTGTCAGTGACTGAGCGCCATGCTTACGATTGTCATGTCGAGATTTAAAATTGAAGTCTGAGGTTTTAAATATTCTTGAATTTAGAGAACCTAATTGGTTACAAATGGGTCGCTAATAATGTGACATCTTTTTTATAAATATCCCGTTGCTCTGTAGTGCAATCGGTCACCTTTTGTGAAAATTCTTCACGGTGATGTCTCTATTCTTTTTTCCCTTTTTCCTCTAATAGTATATAAGCTGGCTGTCGTTTACTCCCGTCATTCTCGCTAAATAAAAGAATTGTTTAGTTTCCCTATATTTATGTCTCTTTTATTGATTGACGTCTCAGTGGGAGGTAGTCTGTGTATGTGATTCATAGGCATTGGAGGGAGGGAAGAGAACATGGCTCTGACACCCGAGTGTGCTGCGATCTGCTCTCCAGCTGTAATGGCACTTCCTGACCCAGCTCACTAATGCAGCCAAGCCAGTGGACTTGGACCAGGAGCAGTTTTGTTTCCTGGGGGCCATTTGGCAATGTTTGGAGACATTTTTGTTTCTCACAACTGAGATGGGAGAGTGACATCTAGTGGGTAGAGGCCAGGGATGCTGCAAACATCCTAGGATGCACAGACAGACCCCACAGCAAAGTGTCAATAGTGCATCTTGAGAAACCTGATACTGTGCAGTGCTAATTTTGAATGCAAGTATCAAAACATTTAATTTGTATATGGACTCACTGAGATTGCATGTTTTGTATTTATGGCTCGTCCTGGAGGGTGCCTGGAGCTGGACAGAAACATACAAGCCAGACTCGGGAAAGTTGGAAAGCAAAAGAGAGGGTCCCTCCCCCATCAGGCATGGAGCCAGCCAAGGGAGCACTCTCAGGCCGGGGATACATGCAAGGGAGTGCTGACCCTCACAGATACCTGGGGACTTTCAACACTGATGCTTGCTCAGATCCCCTTCCCTCCTGTGCTGTGCCTCAGTCAGGGATGGGGTCTGGAGAAGTCGAGCCAAGTGTCTCCCTTTCCCACAGGTCCATATCGCCCAAACTTAGCAGACAAATGGCCCCCAAGGGTAAACCCTCCTCACCTGGGCCTTGCCTTGCACTTGGGTCAGGAATTGGTGAGACACGAAGGCATAGCCACCCACAAGCCTTGGGGATGCCAGTGGGGGTGGAAGCAGCTGCTGCCATGCCCCTCCCTGAGCTGCTATGGGCCATGCACACCCAATCCTGACCCAATCTGCTTGCTTGGGCACTGGGGAGAGCAATGTTGAAAACAGTCTCGGGAGGGGCAGGAGGCAGGACCAAGCATGAGCTAAGGCAATAAGCTACCTCGCCAGTACCATTGCCCCATCGGACTTCACTTACAAAACACAAATTCAAACATTAAATTAAAACTTTCAAGGCAGTTACCACAGAGCATTAACCCCCCCCACCCCCAGGATCCCTCTGAGTGTAGGACCCCTGTCGCAGTGGCCCTTTTCTTCAGGAAATCCCTTTCCTACCTTAGAAAATATTATCTCTCTCTAAAAAGCTGTGTGACATGCTGTATAGTTTCTACAGTTTCCCGCATCCCAGATTCCACCTTCATTTTCATTCATTCCTTCATTCAGCTAAACATTTATTGAGCACCTACTATGAAAACATTGTTTCAAGTGCTGAAGATACAGTGGTGAAGAAACACTGAAGCCCCTCTACTCGTGAAGAGTCTGTTCAAATGGGGAAGACAAATAAATAAGCAAAATTTAGGGTGCATTAATGATAAATACTAAGGAGCTGAATAAAGCAGGAAAGGGGAGTAGAGAATGGGGGAAAGTGCAGCAAGAAGGTGGAGGCTGAGGGTAGGAGGTCTGAATTGCAGTGAGGGTGGAGGAGGAAAAAGGAAAGGGGGGGATTAAGTCCATAGCCAGGTGCAATTAATGATTGTTAGAAAAGCCATCCTCTCAAATTGTATTTCTCCTGCACCTCTAAGATGCTCTCCTAGACACCTGCACTATACTTACTGTATTGGTTTGCTAAATGCTGCTGGAAAGCAATATAACTTTTACAGTTTCAGTGCCAATAAAATGTCCAAACTAAGGCACTAACAAGAGGTTACCTTCACTCAAGAAAAGCTGATGGCTTTCCTGAACACCTCTGTCAGCTGGGAAGTCATGTGGCTGGCATCTGCTAGTCCCTGCCTCCTGGGCTCTCTTGCTTTCAGCCTTTGTTCCTGTGGGGGTTCTTCACTTGACATCTGTGGGCCTTCACTTACTTACCTCCTCTGGGTTCCGGTTTGCTTCGCATATCATGGGAAGGCGCATGGCGATGTCTGCTGGGCCCTGGATGTCTAAATGTCTGGGTCTCGTGTTGGCTCTGTCAATTCTGAAGCAACTGTTCTCCAAGTGTCTGCATCTGCATTTCCAAAAGTCTATGTCTATGTCCGCATCTGAGTTTACTCCAAAATGTCTTCCCTTTTAAAGGACCCGGGTAAACTAATCAAGACCCACCTTGAATGGGTGGAGTCATATCTCCATCTAACCAAAAAGGGTGTGTCATATCTCCATGGGGATAATAATCTAATCGAAGGTTTCCACCCTACCATATTGAATCAAAATTAAAGGACATGATTGTCCTGGGGTACGCAACACTTTAAACACTTACCATTACAGACTATATAGTTAAACAAAATGAGTTTGACCAAACACTGCCGGCTCACAGGCATTTATTTGCAAAAGGGGTCTTGGCTTTTGAGTAACATTAACAAGCTGTTCTGAGGCAGAGAGACCGCAAGGTGGTGCTAGAATCCCGTTAGAGTAGGGCGTCCCCACACTAATCCAGCCCGAGCAATAGGTAGCGATCCGAAGAGATTACACTGGTGAAGTTTATACCCACTGTTTCACTTAATCCGCCCAACACCCTGTGATGCAGGTGTCACTACTAGTACATCTTACACAGAGAAGCAGGCTGGATGTGACAGCCAGGAAGAAGTGCAGTTTGCTTTGACTCCAAAGCTGGTGGAGATGACCATCAGCCTCGACTGCCTGCTCCGCAGGACAGCAAAAGGCTGGCTTCGTCCCCAAACCACCTAGGTTCCCACAATGACGGGTTAAGGAAGATTATCTGTGACTTTACTCAAGACAGGAGCTGGGACGCCCTCTGAATGACCACGGTCGGTGCGCACAGAGCCAGGCCTCCGGCCGCCGTGAGCTGGGGGTTGCGCGAGCCCAGGAGGAGGCCAGGCCAGCGCGGATTGCCGTCCTCCCTTCCCGCATCGCCTGCTGCCTCCTTTCGCTTTTCACTTCCTCTGAAGCCCAGCCCTGGCCCCCGTGTCCTCGGGCTGCCCGACGCCCTCTCCGGGACCACCTCGTTGGAGCCGCCCCTCCCCTGAAGTACTTCATGCCTGCAGGTGACCTGCCAGGACCAAAGCCCGTTCCTTTAGGCAAATTAGTTCCCTCAAAGGGGAATATAAACGATGGTATGCGACGCGTGGACGGGTGAACGAGTGGTTCAGTGGTTAGCGTGCCCGCCCCTCATGCGGGAGACGCAGGTTCGAATCCCGGACCACGCACCGTCTCCGCCACCCCCCCCCAAAACAAAAAAAACGAGTGGAGGGGAATTTATGTACCAACAAGAAAGGATTATGGATAACTGTGAAGCATTCTGGATAACTTGGAAACTACATTTCACTCCCCCCCTTCCCCCCCCTCGCCAAGGCACCTCTTCCACATTTCTGACCCCCCACAGCCAAGACACTGAAATCCCAGGCACCCTTGGCTTACCTGACACCCTACAGACTCCGACGCTGGCGAGGCAACGCGTTGGCCATGCTGATGGGTGTACTGCGCTCTTTATCACATTTGCAGGAAATGTTCGCAGTGGCTGTTATTCATTATGTTTTTTAAAAAATCAGTGTTCTCTGGCTAAAGGATGAAGTGATAACATTGTAAACAAAATCAGTGTGGAAGTATATATTGTGAAAATTAAATAGTTAAAGTTCCCTCCCTCATGACCCGACTATCACAAATTGGTGCCACCTTGCAGACCTCGTGTGTGTGTGTGTGTGTGTGTGTGTGTGTGTGTCTGTTCTGCGGGTGGTCTCTGAGTATGGGGGTCTCAGTGTGTGCCTACGTGTATGTGTATTTAAAACGCTCACAAATGGATCCTTACTACATGTAACTCTTCTTTTGTCTTTTTTTTTAATAACAATAATCCTTTCTTGTTGGTACACACAAATTCCCTTCGCTCTGTTTTAAATGGCTGTCTTGTTTCATTGTTTACATCCATCCTAAGTTCACTCTAGGAGGGCGGCCTTACCTTGAATCTCTGAGGAACTAACTTGCTTAGAGTCACCAGTGATATGGGGAATGCAGCCCCTGATTCAAGAACTTAGGACCTTGTGGGCTGGGCAGGTGCATATCTGTGAACCACATAGATAATTGCCACATGGCAATTCACCTTCTCCGGCTCCAGCCTTGCCCTAAGAACCTGCAATCAATGAACTGGGAAATAGGTAAGTCCCAAGAGTCCCAGCCGCGCCTTGGCTACCTCCCAGCCCCCACCCACCTCCCACAAACATGCTGGATAAATCCCCCTGATGCCTCGAGGAGAATCTCAGGGCTCAGGACACGGACCCCAGTCTTCCCCATACTCTCTCCCAGCACGATGTGGGGCTGCTGCCTCAAGGACAACATCCAAGGGGGTCCGAGCTCTCCACATAGAGAGCTGAGGCCCCCGGACTTACACACCCAGCAGCTGGCGCACGGTGGATGTGTTTGCTTAACCTCTCTGAACTTCAGTTTCCTCATCTGTCAAAAACAGGTGAAGATTAAGGAGGATAAACTGTAGTAAAGGACTAGAATAGTGCCTGCCCCTATATTTATTCCACCTGGTTTCAGGAAAGAGTTAAGGTGGCTTATGAGACTGTGTGGGTCATATAAAATGCATGTATTAAAAGTAAAGAGACTAAGGAAAACCTAGGGTGAATCCAGGAATGAGTCCAATGTTCAGATCACAATTATGCTCAGATTACTTACCACTCTCTAGATTATTTAAGATTGTCGGGCCCCAGTTTGGCTGTAAGCATTCCAGCAGCCAAAGCAAAGAGGGAAAAGTGGTTAGTTATCCCCTATAGGCCCATAAAATAAAGGCAATCCATCTGCTCAGGAAATGCCAAACTACTCTGGGCACTAAGGTGAGAGGATTTCTCCCTTGTGTCCTTATAGGGATGTCACCATGTGCAGAAGGACCGCCGTCCCTAATGGCATCTGTGTAGTACATGCATGCTGGCGGCCAGGACTGCTTTCTTGCCTCTAACCTCCTCACAGGTGATGGCAGCCCCCAAACTCAATCAGCAAAAGCTGCTGTAACTGGGATCAAATATTTGGAAGTATTTTCATGGGTCTTTCTCTTCCATGGTTCTATATATTTGCCTCTTCCCCCATCCTCAAGATGCATGCCTTGGGGAGGATTAGGATGTTACAGCAGGAATGTTGAGAGAATGAGGTCACACTGTTCAGCTTGTGACATCCAATGCACCAAGGCAGGATTTTTGAATGTACAGCACCTGGAGGGGTTGGGCTTTAGCAAGAGAGAAGAGGATTTCCCAACTTCCCTAAGCTCCATTAAGATATCAAGGGCTGAGCCTAGAGGACCAGATCACAGAGTCTTAAGACGAGGGTAGGATGTGATGTGAGCCCGCGCTGCTCCTCAGACTTTAACGTGCACTTGAATCTCCCAGGGGCTTGTTAAAAGCACAAACTCTGATTCCTTAGGTCAGGGTGGGGCTTGAGAATCTCCATTTCCACAAGTTCCCACGTGATGGTGCCAGCCCACACGCGTGGCGAAGGTGTGGGGCTTGTCAGTGCTAAAAGCGAACAGGCTGCGAGCCGCCACCTGGCAGCCCCAGGGAATGGTGGAGAAGGACAGCAGAGGTTGGGGTGCATGTGTCCTGTCTGCCCTGCTGCCGGTTGAAGTCTCAGAGTGGGGAGCAAATTTATTAGGTTGAGAGGAAAGGAGAGGGCAGTGCTCCCTGTTTGGATCTGGCACTTGGGAGGGGATGGAGGTGGGAGGAGCATTGCGCTGGGTGACTGGGGCAGCATAAGAGC